>JAQGBZ010000152.1:0-144369 GCA_034687125.1 Neelides folsomi | reverse complement strand
CAAATGGAATGCAGCTGGAAAAGAATTAAATTATGATACTGAATTGAATTTCAATGATCCTCAACGTGAAGGTAAAAACTTTCAACATTCAAATGAAACTATTCAAAGAGTCAAAATTCTTTTGATTAATAAATTATTAGATTAACAGTTATTGGTTTAAGGTTTCGGAACAGTATTGCATAATAGAGCAGAGGCAAGTCGCGTCTCAAATTTTGACGCTTTCATTAAACCTGTTCTTGAAAAAGGAAAAAATAATTTAGTCATTGAAAGATATTCGAATGTAGAAAAGGTAAAATTATTATTTTCGCGTTCAGTAATTATCAAATTAATCGTGACAGTTTTAAAACTTTTATTTACAGATTGATATTACTACTGACGAAAATGGTGTGCGAAGAGCAAATGGTGTTATTTACAAGAGACATGATGTTGTTCAAATGGCAAGAGCAAAAAAGGAAATCATCATTTCTGCTGGAACTTTTAATTCTCCCCTCATTCTTATGAAATCTGGAATTGGGAGTAGAGCAGAATTAGAGGATAATGAGGTGATTTTTAATTAAAGTTAATCATCAGAATCCTATCATTAACTTTATTTATAAGTATAAAGTATCATTTTAGATTCCTGTAGTAAAAGATCTTCCGGTTGGTCGGTATGTTGATCATCCTGCCACAATCTTATATGGAATCAAATACAATAAACATCAAAACTCCCAACTTATATTTAATTCTTCAATTGAACAAATAGAACTTTCATCTTATGGTATTAAAATTATAAAGTATTTGTAAATTCCAATTTTGTATTAATATATTCCTTTAAAATTATTATAATTATAATACATAATTCATAAAAGATCCATTTGGTCGCGTAATGGGAATGTCACATCAAGCCATGTTATGCTCATCTTTAGTAACAGACAATTGGCCAGACATGATAATTGAACGGTTTGTAAATTCAGAAAAAATCTTTAAGGTTTGATTTTATTCCATTCGCTTCTTAAAACATAATTATACTTAAGTTAGTTTCAACTTAACTTAATCATATAACATTATAACTTTATAACATAAAATTCGTATTATTTAACGAAATACAAAAATTCTTATAATATTTCTACATACAAAATTTAAAATTCTCTTTATTAGGGAGTGGATGACATTGAAATTGGAATTGCTAACGAAAGACCCAAAAGTGTCGGCTATATAAAATACTCAAAAGATTCAACATTGCCAAATAATGCTATTTGGAGTCCAAATGTACTTTCCGATCCTGCCGGAGACGACGTCAAAGTGATCATTGATGGTAAAGGATCAACATGGTTTAAACATTATTGCAACAGAATAAGTTTAAAAACTTAATTAAAAAAATTTGTACTCTGTCCAATATAGCCTATTTTTGAATCGTTTAAGGTATAAGGATACTTGACAAAATTTTAAATACAACATCAATGAAAGAAATTGGAATTACATGGGACAAAGAAACATACGCACCAGAGCATTGTAAACCCTTGGGGATAGACACTGATGAGTTTTGGGATTGCTACATTCGCCATTTTACTTATTTATGGTGGCACCCTGTTGGGTCATGTCATATGGGAAGTGCAGAGACAAATTCAGTTGTTGATTCAAAACTCAAGTAAAATATATTATGATTATTTATCTTCAATAAAATAATAATAATTTCTTTAATATTATTTTAAAATAAAAGTAAATCTCATTTTAAAATATCGGTATTGTCATCTGATAAGTAAATACATTGCACTGTAAATCTTTTATTTTTGTAGGGTATGGGGAATCAACGGACTGAGAGTAATTGATAATTCCATTCAACCTGCTATTGTGAACACAAATACTCACGCGGCCGCAACAATGATCGGACAATTTGGAGTTGATGCAATTTTGAGTGGAGATCCTGGAACTGAGGATCCAAATCCTAATGAACCCGATTCATCAACTAATTTAACTTTGTCTTCTTTTTTATTTATTCTTACTCTTATTGTTAAACTTTTTTAGTTTTGTTTTTACTATGCTTAATATAAGAGGAATCATAATTATTTAAAGTATAAATAAATAAATTGGTCACCCGTTTTAAAATGGATTACCTCAATAAATGTTTTATATTATTATTTAAAAAAAATATTAATACATATTTATACACGTAATACACGTATTAATCTCATACATATGTACATATCTAATATAAATAAGTATTATTTATGTCATGATCATATCAAATAATCTAGTAATATTTAAAAAATTGCACTAAGAACGTTTTTTCTAATGTTACATGTATTCATGTTCACATTAAAGGTGTATGTAATCAAATGTGAGAGGGATATGGACATGTGAATGCAATGTGAATAATTTACAATGGTTGTTTACTTTTTCTATGCCTTGTAAACGACCAAACACATTGAAGACAATAATGATGATTTGCTATTACAAGTTGGACATGAGAATGCGACAATCAGACAGGTGAATAAAAAGCTCCCTAATTGAACCTCGAAGGTGTTTTTACCAATCATAGCCATAATGTATGAAGAGACCTCAAGGCCTTTCGAGTCTTGTCGGATTACCTCTTGAGCCGATAAGATCTAATTCTATTATTACTAATGCTATCAATAATGACCCGAAATTGAATCGCATTTACTAGAAGCCTATTTTGCAATCGGCATAATACCGTTTAAATGCATAAATAAGTACAAGTGGATTTGTAATGAGCTTAAAGATGAAAGTACGACCTGGGTTTAATGGAAGTTTAATGCTATTTAATTGACTTTATAGGGATTATATCAACATTTTATTTTTTCATCTCTCAAGTGGTTACAAACAGAGAATTGAAAGCTTCAGACGCTACACAACTTCGTGTCAATTTAAAAACTCTTTCTAAACAATGGAACTTGTAAAACAAACAACTGTGATGATATTAACTATTGTAAAAATACTTAATCTAAACTTTAATTAAAAATCTTACAAATTAAGAATTGTATTATAATTAATTAATTAAAGTGTGTGTGGACATTTGGAATAATACTATGCATGTATCTGAAAGGTTAACAGCATGACACGATTTTGTTGTTGGACCGTTTAATAATTTTCATTTAATTACACAATTATCTCTACCGTTCCATGTATAGATAATTCATGCATTCGAATGTATACTTATATTAAACTAACATAGCTTATAACACATAATAATTAAAACTTTAAAAAATTACTCAACACACGTTCACACTTACGTGTACATTTCTCTATGATTCTTCTCTGATTTTAATTTATTCTAACATCTTTGAATTAACAGTGTAAATTGTTTAAAGTATAACTTGTAATACTTATTTTAATACATATTTACGATAAATACTATTTATAAGAAATTTTGTCCTAAGTTTGAATATTCATTTTACTAATAGTAGTAATATTCTAACAAGAATGATGCAGAACGAATTCTTTCAAAATTCAATGAGGTTGAATGGAACTTCTAATTAAGAGAATAATAATATTATGATTGAATTGAGATTTGAATGTTGGTGTTTCGAAGGCGACTTCTCATTTGGATCTTTTCTTTACAAAATGAATTTAGCTACGGTGACCAATGTGAGAATGGCCGGAACGGAAAATGCCCAAGGTGCTGAAGCCGGATTTTGCCCTGCCGCGTCTCCTGCAAAGTAAAAAACCGAAAAGATTAGCTCAACAATCCTTCCTTAATACACACGTAGACCTCTGAGGACAAAACTACATAAGACTGATAAATTGAAAATGGTTTTGAAAAGGGTAAAAAAATTGATTTATTTAATCCCTCTCACGCTAGCACAAGAATGACACTTGAGAGAGATGAAGTGAGAAGATTGAGGAAGTTATTTATGAGGAGGAGAAAAACCAAAAGGACACAAGGTGGTTACATAAAGGACAACGTTGACTGTGAATGCCATCGTGAGCTCCTCGGGTTAAAATGAGAAACATTTATATAAAAAATTAATTTAAACTGCATTTGGCATATGACTGGAATCATTAGCTTATGTTTAAGTGACATTTTTGTATAGGAAGAAATTTCATGTTTAATTTAAGTTTTTATTGTGTTTTTAATACCTTTCTTTCCAGCTGATTTGTGTTTTCCATCTTCATCGTGTTCTGGTTCAGCTTCGGCCTCGGCTTCTGGTTCAGCTTTTGGATCTTCTGCTTTGGTGCCGTAGGAGAGGCAAAGGACGGCAAAGAGGCCGAAAACCAAAACCCATCGCATCTTCATCATTTTGATTTGATTTCTTTCTTTAACTTCCTCCGAACGAATGAAAATTTAACCCTGAAAATAGAAAAAATAATTATAATATTTATTTTTCATTATTTATTGCTAATTTTATATAAAGATAAATTAACAAATTTAATCTATTTAATTTAATGTCCGAGTATTACAATTTTTAAAACATTTATAAATAAGTTACTAAATATTTCTTGGTTCGTGTTAATTAGAATTAGAATGTTAGCTATAACTTATAATTTATAACTCATTTAATGTAACACCTTTGAGCAATTATCATCTAAGAATAAATAATCTTGAAATCAATGCTTCAAATACAACTTGATTCATGATCAACTTGACTATTAAATAGACTTTTATAATAGCCAATAATAGTTGAAGTAATAAAAATTACTTTCGCTCTCAATACGCGCATGTTATTTCTTCATTAAATGTCAAACTTTCCTATGTTTGTTTTTATTTACCTTCCCACTACATGTAATTTTATTTCTTCGAGTAGGTAGCTGTACATTTAGTACATAAGTAGTAATAAGTATAAGGTAAGTGAGAAAAACCATGTCTTCTAATTGACATTGTGAATGTGAACATGAAAGACTGAAGGACATGAAAAGGGAACTTTGTACCTCAACCAATGTAATATATTTATGTATTTTGATTATATCACTCCTTGACGTGACACATTTCTTTCTTCCCTCAGCTCAATAGCCAAAATAGCTATTGATGGTTTACGTGTCCCATCGAGGACAAATCAATGGAAGTTTTCTCAAAAGATGCCTGGGAAAAATATTGTGCACTTCGTCGTCTGTCACTCTTGGAGTTGAGACAGGTGGGCTAATTGTAGGACTTGGTAATGAGGATGAGTTTGGAGGGAAATTGGGGTAGGTGGGCGGAAGAAATGACCTAAATTTTAATGTAGCTCAGGTTAAATGTATTGAAATAATTCGGTAAATTACAGACAGCGGCGTCTCTTCGTGTCTCTTCTATTTATTTAAATTGACTTTCGCGAGAGCTGACAAATACGAAAGATGGGAGAGATAGGAGAAAAACTCAAAGGAGGAATTGTTCAAAGAAATCCATCCATAATTGATTACAACTTTCAAAAGGCGGAATAAAAATTAATAATGGCAAATTTAAAATTTAACCAGGCTTTGAAATTTTAACATTTCCTCCCCGTTAATCTAAATAATGTTCCTTCTGTTTGACCTCTGCTCTTTGTAAGTAATTAAGTAATGGGCAATTGAGGAAATTTTTGCAATTGGAATTTTGAATTTGACCAGCTGACTTGACTTTAAAATGTCGATACACAGAAAGTTAGCCAAGTTGTTCTCATTAAATTTTAAGGGCTCACGTGTGGAAGTTGGGCCTTTGCATTTTTCATGAATTTTATCATTAGAGGGGAAGGAGGTGGGTCATATAATAATATCACAATGGATAGTTTCATTTCCCCATCAATATATCATCCAGGATGAATAATTGAAGGCGGAATTTCATCAATCATTTAAGTAGAGTATCAGAGTCGTGTAAGAGTGCAAGGGATTAAGGTAAGTCGATCAGGCGATTTCTAAACTCCTCTTCCAATTGCGGCACCAGGTGCTTCGCTGCATAGTAAATAATAAGAAATTTGTATATTAAGTATTATATGAGCAAAGAGAAAATTGTCTCAAAGGTGAGTTCACATGTTGAGTCTCCTTTTGACCAAAGATTTAAATATGGATGTGGACCATCAGTCAATTTCAAATGAACAAAGCCGGAGACGAAACTCATTACACCACTTTCTCAATGCTAAATAAATGGGGAAATTGACAGGTCGAAGAACACGGAGGTTTTTGAAATAATAATATTTCAACACCTGAAGTGTCTTCAGTCTCAAATCCCCTGCTTAAATTACTTTATCTCATGGAAGATTCATGGAGTTTTACATTTGGAAAATTGAGAGGAAATTAGGAAGTAAATAAATCAAATTTCCTTTCATCATCTCATAAATAAACTCAAAGGCTCACACACAGGCGAGATTTTATTTACTTCTTATTCAAAGGATTGAAAGAAAACTTCAATATTTTTGGCCTTATTAAAAACATTGGTGAACATAGGGAGGCTTTTACTCAAATTGAAAATTCTCCTTTGCATGTTTTTCCTCTTTAACTTTAAGTCGGAAAAGTTTGAATCGATCCCTTTGTCCTTTTTTCAACTTCTCCTTGGGCCATTTAATCGAGTTCAATGTGAAATCTAACAAATCTGTTAGTGAAAGAAACGCAATGGCTATCAAATTCTGAACTACGTAAATTACTTCTTTTCGACCAACTTTCCTTATTCGTTGAAAACATCAAATCAAATCATGACAGAATGAGTGCATTTCTTTACCTATAATTATATTAGAATCACGTGTGGTGTACTTAAAAATGTTAAGAACTTAATCGAATTTTTTATAATAATTCCATTCTTATTTTGTATAGTATTTAATTGTTTTATTACTTTTTATATCATTTTAAGGACGTTGGCTGATTGGAGAAATAATTTAATTTCCCTTCATTAAATAATTATACTTTTTGACATTGACGTCGTGTGAAAACTGCCACGAATCGAACATTAATTGCCTTTGATTATAAAAAATATTTAAAATCCAGTTTAATTGACATTTAAGACATCCACTCCCATAATCTTTTTATTAGTTATTTTTATCAACGCCAACGCCCTTAGGCCCTTGCAGTTAAACTTATGCACATAAGAAATTAAAAATGTTGAAGATAAACTCCAATGTTAAATATTGACCACAAAGTTCCTGGGAATTAAAATTATAATTTTCACATAGGAAGTCATTAAACTTGAATGGGATTTGCTATTCAAGGTCCATTTAAACCATAAATTCTTTTTTAATGAAGAACAAACAGAAATCTTTTCCAAAATTTATGTTAATATGAGTTGCATACATTTATTATATCCACTTTGAAGCTCTGTAAAAATTGTAGTAAAATCAACATGCAAACTGACGGATATTTGAGTAAATCTCAAATATTTCGTCTTTGAGAAAGTGAGCAAAAAATGATTTTCAAATTGTAGTTTAGTTTAAAGGAGCGCAAAGCTAATAATTAAATTCCAAAGTGGTTCTTTCACTTGTTTGTTCTAAAGATCTTCTCTTTCCAACATTGTTCCTCTGTATATTGGGAGTGGCCAATCTCCAATATATAGCAAAGTAGTAAAATGAATTCATTAAAAGAGAAATCTCCATGTCCTGCTCAATTGTTGCTAACAAGGTGTGCCATAATCCTTCTTTAACTCCTTTAACTTCCCACCTTGAATGACTACCGCAATAATTTAGTACAAAAACCATCCCTTGACTGATTAGAAGATTCCCATATAAAAAGCTCCAATGCTTTTCTTCCCGATTATCCCTTTTGTGTTTGCAAAAGAACTGCAGAGGAGGATTTGGCGAATTTTGGGAATAGCTTTCAAACTCAAAGTAGGACACATTGTGTTCATGTTCAATGGATGATCGAGAAGGTGTTTAAAGCTAAGAAAAAGCTCACAATTGATTCCTCGCTCATCATTCAATGAACAACAGCTCTTTTCCGATAATGATAATGAAGATGGGCTAAATATGGGTAATCGGGTCTTTGAATAAGTAATGAGGACAACGAGGGCAACAACGGAATCAAGAAATAATAAATCCGTCTTGAATACAACAACAACTCATACAAAAGCTCTCATACATAAATAAATACTTACCTACACATAAATATAACAATGTATAATAATAATGAAATTTCTAATTAATATTGGAATGGGCAGAGATTGCAATCTAACCCACATTTACTCATAAAAAACCTATAATTGAAAATCAGACATTAAATAAAGGGTAAGTAAGGTAAGTATATTAAATGGGGTACAAAAAACCTCTATTGGATTCTACCTGAACAAAATTCATTAAAGCTCGTTTATTCCTCGGCCATTGGTGAGTTAGACAAGTTAAGGCTTATTAGGTTTTATACAATGGAAGAAGTGCATTTGATTGTTGGTAATAATCCCAGTGCTCACCTGAGGCTCAGCTTGAATAATTAGACTTAATGTACTTGGCAAAGCTAAGGATTATCCGAGTAGCGAAAATAAGGAGAGATTGTTGCCAAAATAATTAAGAGTGGATGAATCAGATGAATAAAGAGAAATCTCTGGTCGTGGAAATAAATAGGATTCGGTTCACTATTTCCCAAATTGCACTATTTCCTATCTTCACATCGTGCTCAGCATCTTTAACAACCACTTTTACTATTTTGCAAAGTTTGGTTCTTCATAAGGAATACAAATGGTGAGGATTTGAATGTTTTATTAACCATATTTCCTATACAAGATCCCATTTTTCAAATATGTACTCTGAAGAATCCTGATAGATAAGAATTTAAGAATGAGCGAGCCAAATGACCCTGGTTCAACAAAGCCAATAAACTAATGCACCAAAGATAAGTGTGGAGATGCACACTTGCAGTGAATGCCAAAACTTGAGCTTTTCCCTTGATTGCGACCGAAGCGTTGGGAGAATTGCGATTGAAATTAGGAATTTCAACTGTGGAATTTAATCAGCTAAAATTTGGAATCTTTCCCTGCCACAACGTGCAGTTGATTTAAAAACCCCAAACCATAAACTCATTCATTCATTCTATCAAAACAAGTCTAATACCTCAATAGTTTTTATATAAAAACTGCATTTATACTAACTGAATATTTACAAGTTTCACGCTTGTTAGCAAAATAAATACAATGTTAATGTAAACAAAACACTGATGGTTAACAATGCATATCCTCATTAAAATATATGAGAACACTTGCAATATCTTTTGTCCTAAAAATCCAACTTTTGCTACCGCAGTCAATTAGGAAATGAGTTTTTAAATCCAAGTTGTGTGATAAATCATAAAATGCACAAGAAAATTGCAGTTTGCAGAATAGAAAATTGCATTGTGGAAACTCGTCGCCCTACATAAAGAACGTCATTTAGAACGTCGTATCATGACGACTTTCATACTTTGCCTCTGCTCTTATTAAATGCTTAAAGAGAGATTCGCACTTGCTGATACTTTAATTCCTTCCAACTAAAACTTCAACTTGTTCTTTTGCGTGGGAAGAAGGAAGATCATCACAAATCTTAAAGGAACATTTTTCTTGTGCATTTTTGGCAGTCTTTTAAGTAGAAAATGACCAAGACTCCTGCTGAGTTTGAATGAATGATTCCTCACAACTTGCTCTCCTTATTTCCCTTGTCTTCCAAAGTGAATCCTTCCAAAGTGAATAACAATTTTACAACAGGGAAACTTCATATGTAAGAAGATCGTGATTTTTTCAAAGAGGAAAATAATATAAATTAGAAAGGAGCATTTTACAATTATTATTTTATTTATTAACTTCTCACATCCCTATTTAATAAACTTCTTTACGACCACTTGACTATGATTTCTGTCATCCTGACAAGCCCTTCACTACACTCCACTAAAGCTTAATTTCCTTCTAAGAATGAATTGCATTTCAAGACTTCAATTAAACATCCATGATTTTTCGTTTTCATTTCAAGTACACCTCATTTTCTCACTTCTCTGAATTAATTCTTCTCTGAATTAAGAAGAAATTTCTCATATAAAAGAAACATCACTTTTGAACATACTGCATATATTATTATATATGCACTATTATTATAACTATTTATGCATATATTATTTTATTTGAAAATGTAAGCACAATCATTCATCTTCCTCATTTCTACTTTTATTCTCTCAGGCTCGAAATCAACAGCTAATTTCATTTTAGAAAATTAATTTTATGAGAATTAAAACTTGTCTGGGCTCTCTATATCAAAGGTGTATTTATAAAGGCATAGGAGCGACTTTAAAGTTACTACGATTATATAGCCCTAATGTCGTGATGAAGTTATATAGAAGAATTTACGATAGAGGAAATAGGAAATGTTGAAGAACAAGTGCGTCCTTATTATTCTTGTTATTAAATGCATCGATATCCTTTAATTACAGGTGTAATTTTATTCAAAGCGGTTTCAATGATGCGAATCAAGTATGAGCTGTATCTATGGGCCATATATGCTAATGAGACGGAGCGGTTGTAATGATGATAATAGATTCATAGATTTGAATCAAACATTGTTGGTCTCATTTGAAATCAACTAAAGGTACTTTTAAATACGTGAAAGAGGAAATTGTGTGTAGGGGCTTAAAGCATTACATTTACGGTTCACATCATCTCATGGGAATTTGAATTTAATTTTAGGTCAAGAATAAATCTTATCTCGGTTTAAATTCGTTGGGCGAGTCGAACCTATGTGAATGCACACAATGTGAAATACATCAATTTTCCATAGGTTAAATGTCAATAACACTTTTATTGTAATTGAGCATTTTAAATTATTATTGCATTATCCTAAACTTCACTATGATTTGAGTATAACTTGTCTATCAATATGAACAATAAAGAAATGGAATTCGAATATTTTTACATTGTTCGTCAACTATTCTATTTTATTACGCATTGTATTTAAAAAGGTGGTCGTAATGTTCGAGCGTTGGCTCACAGAGAGTCATGACCTTATGAAAATGAAAAGGTTGAATAATTTTTAAATAATAAAAGTCAAATAATTTGAGCTTGATTGAACAAGACCTTAAATAGAAACGCTTGAGTCATTTCCTATTATAGGATTCGACGGTTCAAAAATATTTTTTTAATAATTGAGAAAAAAGGGAGAGGGTTTTGCACTCAATAACTTTTCCATTTTATCAATTTATAAAGGAAGGAGTTCATGACTTGATGAGAGCGACAGATCACGAATTATTATTACATGAACATTATGAATCTTAAACATCTATCTATTGCTGACTTGATATAATCTATTACAAGTTTGAGAATATTTACCTGATTAGTTAATTTACTTTTATAAATATAGGAAAACCTAAAAAACGGAACTATAAATTATAGAACTAAATAATTAATTTCTCAAATTATTTTTTATTAACCAACGACATTAACAGAAATATCTGTACGTTAAAATTATTTATACCAAAAATTTCGCAATGATGCTGGTATGTGAAATTCTAGTACAACTAAATTGATATCAAATGGTTCTACGCCTCCATACTTTTATGAAGAAATTGGTCATAAGAGTCTTAACCCATGTCGTAAATCGTTTCTATTTTTTCTCTTTCGTCCATTATGACATTATCGGCCTTTGCAATTATTAATAACGAAATGTTTATTGGATCAAAGTAACATAACTCACCGTCTGCTTTGGTTCTCCTTCATCGTTAAACCCAAACCCAATACAGACTTACATAAGTAATAAGTAATATAACTAGATTTACCTCGGGATATATCCGACCGTGTTTTTTTAATAAAAAAGCTCCTAACATGTGTTTAACCCAAAATCTCCCATACAAACAATGGTTTTGTACCTGTACGTGAACGTACGGATTGTCTGAACTTCCATGCATGCACAAGAGACCCACAAGGTCAGACCAAATATGTAAAAGAGGATTTGTGATGGAAAAGGGCTGAATTCATTTCCACAATGGCCGTAGCTTGCTTGGAGGTTCGTTAAGTCTGGAGTTGGAGTGAGTGTGTTCTGGAGAGGATGTGGAGACAGGAAGGTTGTAAATAAAAAGAAGGGGTTAGAAGACCAAATACGAAAACGTTCAAAGGCTTCAACCTACACGATGCCAATGGAGGGAGTGAATGACCGAACCAAGGCGAATTCAACAAAGATCCCGATGGACAACCGACTCAAAATTCTCCATCTCCTCCTGCACAATCCTCCATTCAACTTTTCAAGACTCAGTTTTCGAGATCTTTCAAATGGAAACGTGAGGATTCGCTGTTTAACAACCGCCTTCAATTCCTACACAAATTCTTCACTCAATCTCAAGAGCACCGTGGCGAGGATTTTTTGTACAGATTATATGTATTATAGATAAGTATTATATCAAGCTTACATTTATAGTTCATACCTCTTTGTGTTAAATCTGTTAAATATACCCAATTCCTACTTTTAGTGTATATAATACATGTAATATAAGTAATGTAAAATGTAAAAATATAGGAGGAAATACATGATAAATATTTTAAGGTATATTCCTACACATTTCTATATATTTTATATATTTAAAAGAACGGGTAAAGTTGGTAAAAAAGGGTTGAAGATGCATAAGACCGAATCCCCATAAATTACAATAATAAAACAAATTCCTTCGCGTTCCACCTCCCTGGTTGACTGACGTGTGTAGACACCAAAAGTTCACTTCTTTACTTGTTGTAACATCAGCGTTATTCCTTACTGTTACTGTCCCAATGTTTCAAAATATATCACTACAATGGTAGAAGATCTCTTAAGGAGTGAAAACCAATAATATTATCATTTACTTTTATTTAATGATTACGTGGCTTTTTAAACGGACTTTCCATCCAAACAGGAGGCGGATTTGCGAAAGTGAAAACCTCAAATGTCTACCTACGTAATAAATTGTAAAACGATGGTTCGATGTTTTACAATTTAAATCCTTCATTTTCGCAATGTAATTGAGCTCAGACAAATTGTTGTTTTATTCATACAGATTTACAACCCGCTCATTGTCTTCCTTTTGTCACAATGGACGAAAAGAATAATGAAGAAACAAACAACCGAGTTGAAAATATGCAAATACTCGAAGGATATGAGATGAAGTGTCTGACAGGAGACAATGTGAGATTTTAAACGGTGGACCCTTTGATTGTCTTTTTTTAATCTGAGTCCAAGTTAACTTAACTATGTATAACTTAATTTGGGTGTTTTATTACGGTACCGACACGTACCAGTTCTTCATAATAAAAGTAATACAATTTTATTGAACAATTCCCAAATTACACGTTTTTATTCGACTGCACAATGTTTCAAGGCGTGAACCCTTCAATGTTGTCAAAGGCTGTTAATAGAATATGGATAATTGGTAATTGGATGCTTAACATTTGAAGTTAGCTTTTTGGAGGTTTTCAATTTCACTCTACAAATTAAGCTGATATTCCAAGCTTTAAAAAATAAATTCTGCTAGAATTTAATGGTTTGTTCAAAAAGAAGGATTGTGAAAACAAAGTTTAGAATTTCACAGTTTAGATCAAATATTCAATTTACTATTTTTCTTTAAGGCAATTGAGGCCAAGTAAATTGGTCCGTATAAGTTTTTGTGGTCAGTCGAATGATGATATTTCGTGGTGGGAAGAAGAAACGAACAGAATCGCACAATTATCATTACCGGTTGAAGGTTGGGCGGGGAGCCGCCGATCGTTTGCATAATAATTAGGCCATTCGAATACATTGAATCTAATGATAAGGGAAACGCCTTTTCAATCCAACAGCTACTTTAACTTCCCTTAAGTGTAAAAAAGTAAACAGATCGAGTGCAAAAATTTTCCTTTATGATTGAATTACCATAAATTGTTTTTATCTCTGCCTTTGTTTGCCCTGTCGAGGGAGCCGCAAAGGGAAAAAATTGTCTAGAGACTTTTACGACTGGATTGGACACCTTTTGAATTCTTTGAATTCAATCCTCATGAAATGCATTCTGCTATCTCAATATATCTTTCTCTGTGCAAGCTCAATAAACCACTCGAACAAAGTGAGTGTAAAAATGTAGTGATAAAGACATAAAGAAAAGATATTGTGAAATATCTAAGAATTGTCAATCGACCGCAAGACACGCCAAGTTGATAAATTCGAATCACTTATTTAATTGTAACAAGGCTCTAACAACTTTTGAGGTTCTTTTTATCTGAGAGAGGTTCTTTTAGAGAGAGAGAAATATGTAATAAGTATTATGTACTTATTGTAATATAATAGAAGGTGGCCAATTGCATTTTCATTCCAAGTTGCATTCTGATCCTTTTAGCCATCAATTGGATAACTGAATGGAAAAAAGGAATGAAAATTCGTGGCTATCAATCAAGAAATTCTCTCGCCATCGCCGACGGAATCTTCTTGATGTTTCACACAGAAGAAATCTTCCACTTGGCATCTGCACAAGAGAAGCGGAAGGAGTCGTTGATTGTAGTATTACAGGTAATATCAAAGTGCGACCAGATTTCCCATTTTCCCATCTAATTGATTGGGTGGAAATTGAACGCATCGCCTTCGTCTTCCTCAAAAGCAAATGGGAAAAACTTTTACAATTTCTCTTTAGCCCAAATGAGTGATACTGGTGGATTTAAAGGGAAATTGGCGAACCATTTATTAAATTGTTGTGGATGGCAAATCTCCTAACTCTCCACTTTGGGAAGGCAAGGTGTGGTCAATGGCCATTTAGCCAATAACTTATGACTTTTATAGGATTTTAATTGGAATTCTTATTAGGACTTTCATTACTTCATCCTATTTAACCATAATGTAATATAAAATGTATTTCATTTCGGTTTCAAGTGTCAATGATTTCAATTGGTCGAAATAGGAAAGTTGGAACACATGCGGCTTTTTTCGTTTATTTTTTCCCTAAAATTGTCTCGTGTTTGTTTGTGCTTATCAGAATGGACATAACTGTGGCATGTTAATGTAAACAATCTACTCTCGTTTTAAATTGAATTTTTAACAATAGCTGTTCATTATGTGATG
This sequence comes from Neelides folsomi, assembly GCA_034687125.1. Classification (NCBI taxonomy): domain Eukaryota; kingdom Metazoa; phylum Arthropoda; class Collembola; order Neelipleona; family Neelidae; genus Neelides; species Neelides folsomi. Next base: position 129,508 of record JAQGBZ010000152.1, on the reverse strand, counting down.
AATTATCTTTTAGAAAATCTTCCAAGAAAGTTCGCATGAGAAAAGGAATGATTTTAATAATCCGGTTCTTAAAGTCGAAACCCCCACGAAAGGAGCTTTAATTGATGCTAAAGAAATGATAATTTCCTCCTACTGCTCTTTTCCTAAACAAGTGAAGGGGATTTGGCCCATGTGGAGATAGAAAAAGGGAGGTTAAATAGCGGATGCTAATTTCCTCTATTATTCTTACTCAATTTTTATTGCCTAATTTTACCTTCATCAAATGTATCGAAAATATGTAACAAAAGTTTTTTCAACTTTTTGCAATGTTTGTTTTTATCAATTTCCTTTAAAACTTTTTTGGCTGCTAAATATTTACTACAATTTGAACTTACACTTAACTACAAATACGTATGGAAAGGTATATGAATTTAACTGTATATAAACTAGAATACACAATAAATTTTTACTATGCCCTACCTTCAGTATATTTATATACACATTACAAACACATACGAGCTACAAGCTTACTTATTTTGGTTAATTTTTTAACATTATTGTAATACCCATTTACAAAATATTTAGAAATATATCAATGATTTTATAATATACTTTTTATGACTTTTATCAATGTTAAATACAGGTATGTATTCTTTAAGTTGTTGACAATGTTTATTGATATTAAAAGTGAATATATTAATACTTACCGGTGAAGGTTCTTAAGGACTTTTGAGACTTCTGAGTTGGTCGAGTGGTTGAAAGCGAATGAAATTGATCTGGTGAGTTGGTCCCCTTGCTCGCTTGCATTGGGGTGGAACTTTCCACTTCTCTTTTTTTCGGTCCTTCTCAGGTGCTCAGTACACCTTCCTCCTACTTATTACATCTATAGGCATACATCCAACCAAGTACACTACAACTGAAGTTGGAATATCCCATAAGTACATGTAGTTCGCCTAGAAAATATTTCGAGGTACCCCCTGAGCTTGCCTTCTCACTTCATACACAATATTCCCCCTTTGCTCTCCTACACACGATATATTCAAATTCGTCAGGATTGTATCAGGGAATTCCTATAGCTATGTCTCGTTCATTTTGCACAAGGTAGCCCCTTCGTTTTTTGTCTGTCTCGTCTGACTCCATTCAATGGTATACATATCTCGTACTCATTGCATATATCCTATACCAATATAGATACATAATTGTAAGCATAGTTTATTCTCATAAAGAAATAGTTCAAGTTCGCATATTGGGATATTTTTCATTTGTTAATTAGTGGAGGATACAGAAGTGTTTATTGAAGTACATCTCATCAATGCGCATAATTTTTAATATTTACTATTGATTGTGTCCAAGTGGATGAAGAAAAAAAGAGTTTGGTCTCAATTTGCCTTCGGCTTTCTCGGCCCTTTACTCGGAAATATTCTTCGATCTAATCTCCTCACCTTTATGCCGTGGGTTGAACAATGAGTTTATTCGCCAATGTTGTTTGATATACAAATAAATACATCAAGCCAATGATGCGGAGTTTTGTGAATTTGAATTCAATCTTGTAAAAAAGGATCAAGAGATTGAAGAGAACCTTCGAGCACAAATTGTTTATTTTAGAAAAAAATGCTTATCATTATTGTTGTACTTTTGCTATTAGAGAGATAATAAGTGAGTTTGCCGGCTTCTTTAAGAAGAGATCCTTGTCGCGTCCTTCCCCTCTTTTTATCACTAAAATGATCTAACGTGAGATATTATGTTTGCAAGATTATATTGCTCTTCGAACTCAAGTGTTCAATTTCGCTGTAATGAAAGAATATGCGAAGTTTGAGTAAATTGAATATTGGAACTTGAGTTGTTTCTTATTGAAGACTTTGAACTTTGAAGGTCTTAATACCAATGTTAGTCATTTTATACTATTTACATAAAACTTAAAACTGTCTTAAACATAAATACCTATAAGTATAGAAAGTTAAATGTAATATTCAAGAATTTTTACCAATATTAGAATATCTATCAGTGCAGTATGTACTTATTATTATATTATACTATTTATTATTAAGATGCTGAATTATTAAGCTGAGACTACAATAATCGTTCTATAATATTTTATTACAATCGTTAATAATTAATTAGTATAAAAATATTTTAAAGGGTTTCATCTCACAAAGAATAAAAATACAGATATTGCAATACAAAATTAAATATTTAAGATATGTATTTTTCTAAAGTTTTTGTATCAATTAGAAATTACACCAATCAAAGTGTTCTTTATTATATATAGTACGCACTGTACTTATTCTAGAGTACAAAAGTAAATTTCTCTGAAAACTCTAAATTATTTATCCATAACAATCATGTGAAGGCGGATATCAAGTACACATTTGAAAAAGTTGTTGAGGAATTCTAATCTTCCAGCTATGAAAAAAAGTGAGGTTTGAGCCGATTAAGAGCGGATGATAATGACAGAGTAGATGGATGGCCAAGTGTTATAAAGTCGTGTCTTGATTCACCTCTTTACTTATTTCAAATTGAAGTCTCACAGCGATTCAGGAAGCGAAAAATGCACTTTTGGAAAAATTCTTACCTTAATCTTCCCACCATCTCCATACATTATATTTGCATGTTAAACCTTAAAGTACAGATATATTTTATTGCCCTATTCATCCCTTTTCTAGTTCACAATTCGCAGGAATTGTATAAATGTAAATGATGAGTTGTGTATAATTCTTTAAGCTCCAAGAACTCCAAGAACGTAATGATACGTGCATAGTCGTGATGAAGAGAACAACAAGTATTTTGTACATACAAGGTCAATGTTGAGGAATTGAAGGGAAGGAAAAATGATAAATTCAGTTTTTGCCTTCCGTTTTTTATTTCCGCGTCATCATCTTTCTAGCACGTCGTGGGGATACATTTCTCAATTACCATTTCCCTTTACAACTGAGGATGAGATCAATTTCAAATGAAGTCATTCGAATCATTGTTCAACCAGAATAGGGAATCCAACTGTCATTTCCCTATTGTTCCTTAAAGAGAACTTGATACATTGTTGTCCCCACATTTGCATTCAATTTTATTCATATCCATATCATTTGCTTGATAATTTTTAAATGAGAATATAAATCAACTTGAATCATATTCCTTAACTAAATTCTTAAACTTACTAGGTATATATTATGTACCTACCTTTATTAATAATTAAATTGTAATAATTAAAATACATTTCAAATTTTTACTACACATTCACTGTGATATGTTATAATTGATTTTGATTGATTGATTTTTGATATTTTGATTCCAAGCATTAGACAGATAGATATCCTATGAAATTTATTCAATATTATTTATATTTATACATTATTTAATTTAATTAATTGGCCATTTAATAGAAAAATAATTTCCTCACTTTTCCCATTAACGAAATGAAAGTCAATAAGAGAACAATGGAAAAGAAGACGCCATACACATTGATTAACCGAGACTTATTTGCTTCAACAGCCAATTAATCAATTTCCCCCTTCGTCACTTTATCCCACATGGGTCTCAAAGACGTGAGTTTGAATAACGTGCTGATCACATTCGTTAAAAGCCGAAGATATTCAAACAATGACAGGAGCTTCCTCTTGACACGTAAGGAATACCATGTGAATGTATAGCTACCGGTTTGGTTCAAAATTTAGCCCGGGCTACATTTAAATTCTCAGGTCAACCATGGGCTACAATTTGAGCAGGGGCTACATTATGAGCATGGGCTTGATTTAAATAATTCGATGAAAGTTGATGGCTAAATTAAAATTTATTTAAGATTAGATAACTGAGATACAAATCAATCACATTCACTCTCGTTGTCTGAAATCTCTTCATCTTCTCCGTCAGTATCTGAAATTACTAGGTAATTCATTGGTTTCATTTTCTGCTTCATCTTCTTTCTCGTCCATCAAAATAATCGCTTCGTCGTTCAGAGGCCCATTTCATGACATTATTGCACATTTCAAATTTCAATTCCATGTGAGTTTACCCATTTAATTTATTTCCTTAACAATTAAAAATAATATATTGAAATAATACAAATTTAAAATTGAAATGACATTGGGCCAACTTAAAACACCAAATTCCGATTTGAAATGTGCAATAGCGTGGTGAAATTGGCCCCAGTTCCTCTCGAAATTTTTCAAGTTATGATCTCCCTTCAAAACATTTTGCTCCCTCTTTAAAACAATGAATCATTCCATCCTGTGAACCATCATCATTTGTTGTAATGACGCATGATTTAAACAACTTCTTAATTAAATCTGTTGAAAGGGAATCCCAAGACAATTTGACTTTACTTTGCTTCAAGCTAATCATTCCCTTATTATTGTATATAAAACCGTTAAATGAAATAAATGTATTGACTTTAAACGACTTTAACTTCTTAACTCTAATTTTTCCCCTCTAATGATTATCAGATTCGTGATCTCCACCATCGATTTAGTTTAAAAACACATTAAAAATATACTTTTCGATCTGCGCCTGTCAATAAACATTTTCAAAATCGTTGCATGAGTAGCAGTAGTAACATCATTATGAGTTTCCGAATATTTTAAAACTTTAACCTTAAAATCCATATTATGCTGCCTTTTTGGCATTTTAATAGCAAATAGAATAATGAAATTACAAGTATTTTAATCGTAACTTTTAAAGCGTTCAAAATTCATAAATTAGGCGCGTTATATAAAGCATAGCAATATTTAAGGGGGATACATTTAAATTCTCAGGGAACCCATGGGCTACAATTTAAGCATGGGTTACATTTTGAACCAAACCGGTATGTGATTACAATGTATAATCAAAAGAAATCCGCCGCCCCCGATGAATTATTCCAACCGAATCGATGGAGGAAACACTTTTAAACCATCTTTTACAATTCATGTCACCGCGTCGTCAGCGGTGCTCGAGTTCCAATTTCAACACAAACACACGAGTTCCAATTCCTCATTCAACTTCCCATTCAACGTCTCTTCAATTTAATAATAATGTTGGGGAAATTTAGCTTTGAATTTCAATTCAAACAAGGACTCGAATAAAGGAAATGTTTGTGGAATTCCTTCGGAGGAGCACGAAGGTATTTAATGTATAAAACCGCATCGTCTTCCTCTCTCCTACAAAGTGGCCAATGAGGATCCATAAATTCATTATTTCTTATTTGAGTTCTCGGTCGGGCTAATTCAGACATTGTAGAGATGCAAACATAACGCGGAGTATTTCCAATTAGACTGAATTGTGAATAATAAAACTAGGTTTTTAGTGTCAGTGGGCTTGTGATCGTAAATCGTTGGGTTGGATGAATGTTGGCAGAACATTATAAAAAGTGCATGATGGAATTTTGAGCCCTTTGGCTGGACATGACGTCGACCAAAGGGAGGTTTTCCTCATACACAAATTATGGCAAAGAGCGGTCTAGATATTAAATAAAGGATAAGTCCTTTAGGCCAATATTGGACATTTGAATAGCCGTAAATCAACCAAAGACATTCTTATGATAACCTCCTGAACTCATTCCACAATTAATCGTTTCAATTATTAATAAAAAGGAAATAACAATTTTCCCAACTGCTCCGAATTTTAATTCCCTTTGTCTCTCAACTCTCCCTTTGTCCAATACGAATGAGAAATGGATCGATCAATATAAATAGGCTTTTGATGAGGGCGAATAAATATGTAAATTACGGAACTTATATTTATGTATAGGGTCTGGCTCTAATTGAAGTTTACTTATTTACAAACAATTTTAGCATAATGAAAAGAAAACATTTGAGGTCACATTTGTCTCCTTAATCGTTTTTAATAAAACAATAACCTCCATTTAGAATCGCAAAATAACAAAAATAATTTTCCTTCTTTCTTCCATGCAGTTTTTAGATTAAATATAAAATTATTGAAATTGGTGTGAATTAATTATTTCAGGTTTACAAATGCGTTTTTTTATCTTTTGTTTTATTATATTGGCAATGAATTTAATCACCAATATAATTATTAATTTTATTAATTCATTACTTGATAATGATTTAATTATGCCCTTATGAAAGGATGATTGGAGACGTTTGGTATTCATTAACTTCTTTATTAACTTAAAATAAATGTTTACATTTTAGTTCAACTGCTTCCATAAACATGATTAAATTATTGAATAAAGTATTTACTATAAAGATTAAATAGCATAATACAAATAATAGTGTGATCCATAGTATGTAATTAGTTAGTGAAAACAATTCCTAACAACTGAAAGTGGTTCTCCACTACTTGTTCAAATCTAAAATGAGTCTTTCCATTGAGAAGAAGGAAAACGCGGTGGCTGAGTGACAAAGTGGATTCAATTGGGCGTGGAGGTTCCTTTTTCTTTCTCAAAAAATATTTGTGCAAATCACTGGTAGTAGAAAAGGAGATGTGTAATGGAGCAAAAAGGAGAAGATTTTCTCACTCAGCCTCTCAGATATCACTTCCTATATAAATACATACAAAGATAAGAATAAAAGGTATTTATCCATTAAGGATATTTTAAAAGGCCATTAAAAGTACAACAAAAGAGAAGAAAGGAATCATTTGCATGTAATGTTTAATTCTGGACCATTAATTAGAAGAGTTGAAACTGAGACTGAATTGAGTTATGTATTTAGGCAAACTACCTTTCTTTTAACTTAAGATGAGGGCGAAGACGATGGACGCAACGCTCATTAACTTGACCGTGACTAATTGTGTGGAGCTGCTTTTCTCTCCACTTGGTTTCCCTCCCGTCGAGTTCTTTCCGCTCTCCGTCAATTTTGCACTTGCCGATTCTAAAAAGTCATTTAATTATAATCAATTATACCAATAAATAAATCGATTCATCCATGGAAAAAAATTATTAGCATTTTTATGCAAATATAATGTGACCTCTAACAATATGAATTTATGAGTTAAATCATCAAATGGCTAAAAGGAAACTCGTGAATCACCTCAATGAATTTTTATCGATTTTTTCTAAATCAATAATGCACTATAATCAATGCACAATAGGCTTTTTTACATGTTGCAAATTTCTATAAACTCGATTCATTTGTTCAGTTTATGTAAATTGTTTTCACCAATTTACTTATGAATGAGTCAATTTAAAACTCTAATAATTGTGATTTTAAATGAGATTTGAACATTCGGATAATTGTGCACATTGAGATGTTTCATGTCACGCTATTGTTTGGATAATTCCGGGACAGGAATGGGATTTGTGAAGGAGAAGGCGGAAAACTCTAACGAAGATAAAACTCCTCATTTTTATGCTTCAATTACTCCACTTTTTACATTACGCAATTTTTCGTGTCTCAAAAATCAACATTTCACTTCCATGTAACTGATTTGGGAGGTCGAATGGAGTGTGTCGTACATTGCTCTACAAATGGTCTTAAAAACCAATTCTTGCATTAAATCCTTTTAACTACATTTGCAATTTAGTTATTGTTGAGCATTATTTGGTTTGAAATTGTTAACGAACTCTTTACAACTTATATGGCTATACTAAATATTACAAAATCTTGGTTTTGGCTTTTGTATATTAATATTGAATATTGAAACACTCTTATTTTTCATCGTTCCACTAATAAAGACTTTCCAACTTTTCTGCATTGAAAATCTCATCATTGTGATCATCAAATTACGCCCTTTGACTTCAATTGAAATTAAGCTTAAAGTAAGAATGGGCTCAAAGTACTATTTTAGTAAATCAAATTTCCTTACGAGTCAAAGAATGTTCTGAAGTCGCTGTGGCGTTTTGCTCTGGTTTCTTCGGACTTCCTTCTTTCATCATTGGCATTGTTTCATTCTTTGGAGCTTCTTTATGATCTTCTTTGTGTTCTGCTTTGTGATCTGCTAAAGGTTCGGGCTCTGCATGACCCTCCGACTCATTCCCATGACTCACATAGACCATTTTGGGACTCAGGTCAAGGCCTTTCCCTTCTCGAGCTACAATTGCGGTTTCATTCACGACAACGGGAGTTGCTTTAAACTTCTCGGCCGGCGGAGCTGCAGTTGTTGGCTTCTCAGTGGCGGCTTTTGCAGTTGTCGGTTTGGGTTTCATCGTCGTCACTGGCGGCTTGGGCTTTGGGGCTTTCGTGGTGGCAGGCGGAGCAGACGTCCCTTCATGTTTGGCACATCCATCTCCGCCCTCGTGATCTTTTTCGTGATCTTCTCCTGTCGGACTACACCTCATGCTCACCGCGAGGAAAACAATGGTGAAGAGGAGAACGTAATGAACTCGGGCCATTTTGACTTTTTATCTCACACTTTTTTTAAACTTTTTATATTTTTTATAAAAATTCCGAAGAATCTTAAAAATTATATTTTATTGTAATTTATTTCTTAAAAAATTATAGTTTATTCGGGAAGTACCGATGCCTAAATAGAGTTAAATAAAAATTATCTGATTTTGATATTTTAAGAGATAGAGAAGAAGAAGTCGGAACTTCCAAATTGAAACTGAGTTTTTTGCTCGGAGATTGTGAGAGGTAAGAAGAGGAGTGAAGGAAGAATTAATTACTTCAAATTAGTTAAATCCCTCCTTCACCAGGGTTGACCATGACGGAGTTAAGAGTTGTTGGAAAAACGAGCCAAACATTTCAATTAAGACTCTTTTGCATTTATTATGAAAAAGAATTCGGCCACGTTCGTACACTTGAACCATGTGAAACATCCTAATTGAGGATGAGGGCCAAATTTCAATTATTCACACACTTCCCCTATACCTTTCATTTCCTTCACTGACATAAAGATTCCTATGTTAAATGCCAAACTTTCCTATTTAAGACTCATTCATAAGTATATCGCTTTTTCGCATATTAGATCTATTCCAGTTTTAAAACTCAATTTGCATGTGTAATGATAGCATTTGTATGCCAAAGACCTTCCAGCGTCTATTTCATCCTAATTGCTCACTCACTTCTTTTTCAGTCAAGGTGGGATGTTGAGGTTGCGAATTGGAAATCAATCCTTTTCTCCCATTCACTAATTAATAAACCACTTTCATCGATGTTCATGCAAATGAAGATTTCGTTTTTAGACCATTTTGAACAAAGGCTTTTTTACATGATTAACTTATACTTGGAGGAAATGGGAGAATGATCGTTCATATTTATGCTAAGTTCTTTCATTATATTCTTACATGCCATTTGAGGAAGTGTGAACTTGTTAAAAAGTAATGAAAAAGTAACCTTAGTCTAAATTAGCAGAAAAAATGAACAAGAGTAATAGGAGATAATTCATTTCCTAATTCAAACCTTCAGTATGAATGAAGATCAAATGACTGTCTTGTTAAGAAAATGGTTCAAATACTAAATGTGTAGATCTCATGTATCGTAATTTATTTACATTTAATTATTGAAATTGAAGAAATCTAAACTTTTCTGTCAACTCATACTTAAATGTGGATTTTTAAATTGAATTCGATTCAATTCTTGTTAGTGCAAATATTTAATGAAATTAAATAGTATTTTTATTGGATTATTTAATCAATTGACATTTTTGAGGGAAATCAATTAACTTCTTCAAACAATTTCGATTACAAAATTGAATAGCAATTTAAAGGTATTTAAAATCCGTTGAGTAAAATAAAATATTGTCATTGTATTCCGGTTTATGATCTTAAATATCAGAAGAATTTTGAGGATTTATTTTATCATGTAATTCCCAAACTACATTAAAAGTAAAGGAATAGACGAATCTTAATGTTCTTCTTTAATAGTTCAAATAAACTTGCATGACTTATTATGTAAAAATGAAATTTTTTCATGAAAGAAAGATGAAAACATAATTTACAATATTGTTAAAACGACCGTTTTTTCATTTAATTTTATTATATTTAACTTTATCGATTTCCAATTAACCATTTATTCCTCTGTACTGTTCTGTGTATATTTGATGTAGAGAATAAACTGACATTTAAACGTTAAATATTTAAGGACGCCAATCTTAATACGAATGAATACATGTGTAGTGTATTTGATGAACGAGAGGGAAGAAAAAGAGAAACCCTATTGGATTTAAAACCAACTCCAACCGTTTCTTTTAGTTTTCTATTCGTTGTCGAGAGGGTGCAAAGGGTCGATTTCCCCACCTTTAACTTACCAACTCCAATCTGCAACCTGCAACTACCAAAGAACTCATCAAATCCACCAGCAAATTAATTACGAAGAATTCCAACGATAACCATAAATTATGATGATTCTCATTAGTCGACCGAGACTGGGGAGGAACATTAAGGATTAAATGATGTGGATTGCAATGATTGCAACTGGAAGCTGCCGAGTTGAACAATCTCTCAAATATCTTCAACTCATAATCGTTCAAACAGTCAAATGATAATAAATATATTTTTTCTCTTTTTATACAACTAATTATTTTTCTCTAATTGATAAAATGGCATTTTTATATTTAATTGTAAAATTACACATTCCATCACGCACTACTGTTTGCAAGTTCATATTAAATAAAGTTAATAAGATAAACATAATTTGAACATTGAACTTGTACCATATTAAAATAATTGATATGACTAATAAACTTACAATTTATTGTCGATTGTTAATGTTTGATTAAAATAATAACTACTTATTTTAAGTGTTTAAAAGGAATTTATAATGCATGTTGTAGTTATTGTAAGCGTTAGAACCGTTATTTATTAATCACAATTTCCTGAATAACATTAAAAATTGAGTAATTAAAACTTCAATAATGGCACATGTACCACATCCTTTCATTACAAACGGAAATTGGGACTTAATAAAAGAATAATCAAAATGGACAAAAGAGGAACATCTCCAACATAATGAGTCCTCCATTAAAATGTTGGAAACATTTCTTAAACATCTTTTCAATGACCCCAATGCTCAAAGACACAAAGCTGAGGATTCCTCCATTTTTTGTCCTTGTGCTCCGAGCATTTAAAAAGTAGTAAACCGAGGAGAGTTAATTAGTATTCAAGGAATATTAGCACTTTATAACTTAAGTTAATTTAATTAATAACAAGGGGGAATTCTTAACGTCCGGTAATGGGCCATTAAGAATTCGAACATTAAATACCCTCTGCATCGAATTTAAAATATTCAGTTTCAAGTTCCGTTAATTTCTTTCACTTGACGAGCTTGACAATTTGTCTCATTTCCTACCCAAATCTCAACGGCATCAAAAAGAGGAGAGCCGAAGTGAAAAGTGGAGCTCGAGAGAGTAAATGAGCAATAAATAACTAATAAGCTTTTAAACTCATTAACAATTTCACCAAACACATTTTTGCTTCATGAGAATAACCCAACAGCATTGTATCATTCTCTTTATGTCTGGCCATATAACTATCCCTACTTATATTTAATATTCTTCTAACCAACATGATTTTTATTGCAAATTTACAAAAATGCAACACTCAGCATTATGGTTTCAGTTCTTGCTAATGCTTTGACAAAAGTATGTTAACGCTATTACAATAATGAATTCATATAATATATTTTCTCAAATGTAGAAAAGTTTAATTATCTACAATGAAGCATAAGGAAGACAGAGAACTTACGACAATACATGATGGTACTTTATGAATGACTAATTTCTATATATTCTATGGTAGTAGGGAAGAGTAAATTGTAATCAGATGAGTTGGGTAGATTTTAAAAGCATCTTTAATCTTATTATGCATTCAAGTGGAAAATAATGTTGTTGAATGTGAAATTCAACCTCGCCTGCCTCTCTCGCATAATCAATTCTTTAACTTGGAGTGGAGTCATATACATAATACATGTGTCGTTATGAGCTAAACCCAACCGTCTGTTTTTGTGTCTTCGGGCTCATTCCTAATTTTCTGAGGGCTTGAAGTTAAAAGAGAACCAATGGACATTTACGAACTTCTTTGTTCTTCCTGTAAAATTCATTCGTAGAGTTGAAAAGGCCAAATTTAAACTTGTAAATTGCAAAGAATGTTATTATGCAACAATTTTTCAATATTTTTATTGTAACAACTTATACAGATATCTGTAATGTACATTATATCTGTAATTTTTATTAAACAGCAATTAGTTTATACAGTAGCTTGACTGAATCAGAAAATTTTAATTTGGAGTCGAATTTAATTTATTCGTTATATTAAAAATAAATTTTAAAATTATTTTAATAAAGAATAACATGGAATTTAGCAAGGAATAATTTCAGTTTTTCAGTATTTTCATTGAGACATTTGAAAATAGGAGTATTAGCAGTATAATAAATATAAAAAATGGAAGTGCTAAAGGGCAGGAGGAGAAAATAATGCACGGGTGAGGAAGGATAAGAACCTCATGAAAATTAATGACAATGATTGGAAACTCGGAAAAAGAACATTGAATTTTATTTAAGCTCTGGTTCCATATTTCCAAACGGCCTTCTTCCATCTCTATCCAAATGTCCTTATGTTCAATATCTCAATTTAATTCCACCTATATCTATAAAATCATTCAAAGTTTGGAACTCGGAAGCTTAAAACATAAATAAAGATTTTATAATCTGCAAATGTATATCTTACATATAATTTACTTTTTACATACCTGCCCTTCAAATCTCCATATCCATAATCCTAATTTTAATATTCCTAATGAATTCTAATCCCATTGAATACATAACAATCCTCCAAATATAAAGATTATACAGTAAGAATATGAAGAGAGAATCAGAACAAAGTAACAAAATTCTTTTCATCTCCCCTTTGCGTCCAATTGATCCTTTTTGCTTAATATTCATCCTTTTTCATCTCCGGGTTTCCACACACTCGACTTCCCCGTGTGGGTTATAACATAACGTACTAAGTATACGTAATGAATATCTCACAAAGGGAGTTCAAAGCTATGGTTTAAAATTTAAATCCTCCCAGTTTCAATCTCGGCTTCATTTGAGTTCATTATAAGTATTACAGTCAAGTGGGCTTAATCTCCCCGAATTGTCCTTTAAATTCGCAGGGACAAGAGAACCGATTTCTTTAATGACGGGGATATTAGAAACTTAAATCTGTTAATTAGGGATGAAAATGAAGCTGTCGTTCATTTCATCTCCAATGAATAAGGCGGTGGGTGCGGGGCGGACGGGATGGGTTTAGGGAAATAAAACCGGATATCCTCCCCATATAAAAAATACCTTTTCTATGCCGCTATATGATTACCTCATGCAACGTGCGAGGGAGAGTTAAGAGAGAAATGAATAGAAGCAATCAGGATTTTTTCCCCTACTGTTTTGTTCATTTATCCTATCTAAACTCCCCTCCTTTATTTATTTCGACTCTTAACGACGAAGGAAGCGTCTGTCGCTCATCATAGATTCGCAATAATGGGGGTGAATCGAACCTTAAATCCCCACTTATTACCCTTAAATCCTCAAAAGTGCTTCGGTTGAATGTCGAGTGGACGAAAAATGTTTTTGGGATTTGTTTCCACCTCTTTGGGCCGCAACATGCAAGTCCTCTTCACTTCCCGTCTTCGGCCCTTTATGGGGACGAGGCATGCAAGGAGAAGATAGGAATTGTCAAATGGGAAAAATGATGGAATTCATAAATGACCCTTTGTAAATAGAATGTTAACGGGGATTTTAAATTAAACCTCCAAAAGTGGCCAAATATGCATAACAACCACATAATAAGATTGCCTTAAGAGAATAGCGAATAGACTCATTGCATCGTAGATTACATTTTTTCAAAACTATTACTTTAAACCTTATTTTAAACAAAGAAATTGTAGTAATACGAGTTCAAGTATTATCTCCCCCATTGTTGAATTATTGTGGAGCTTTGTGAATTTCTTTGAAGTAGAGGCGTAATGATGTCGAGAGTGTTGCGAGGTGTGTGAGAAGCTTATGAATTTCTCACTAAAAAATTAAATCCACGTCGTTAAAACGAGTAGGCCGGATGAATGAAGCCAAATGGGAAGGAAAAGAGATATGAGTTGTACGCGTAATGAAAATGGATGTTATCCATAATACCAAACATTGGTCTTTTTACCTCTGCTCCATATTCCTCACCTTTGGGCAAAAAGGGCGATATGTTCAAGTTTCCTCCTTCGTCAGTTTTCAAACTCTTCACTTTTCCTTCCTCCACTCCACGTACATTTAAAGTGTAATTTACGTGGAGGATTATACAATTGAGGTAATTTACATTCCAACGCTGGGGTTTTAAATTAATGCGAAAAAGCCTGATGATTTTACAATCCTTTTTCTCAAATGTGAGACATTGTAAATTTGTGAACTCTTACATAATGTTTGTGTGAGTTGTTAAGAAAGTGAATAGAATTTTAAATTCAGTTCGATGAGGACACGCAATTGACCTGAGGATTTTAAAGTATAAAAGATTCCCTCATCCTGTTTGGATTTCTGGATGTACCTGTTTAAAATTCTGTTTGTTTAGGTTGGGGAGAGATAAGGTCCATGGGGCAAAGTTTTTAAATTTAAAGGGGAAATGAATAATAACCGGGGCTGAAGGGAGAGGACGGATATTGAGGAGACACGGGTGAGGATTTCCTATTCCAACCCGCTGCACTTCCCCTTTCCTCTCCTCCATTTTTATGTATCTCTTTTTCCCTGTATCATATTTGTATGATATTTATTCGAATGATTTATTTCGTCTCCTTCAAATCCGCGAACAAAAGTGTCACTTATTCGATAAAAAACATACACACAATGCTCGGAGTCTAATCGGGAGAAATAAGCCGGGGCTTTTCCAAATCCCTAATCCATCCATCCTATTCTTCAACCTCACTCACCGAGTGCGAAAAAGCCCCAAAGAGTGGCAGTGAGACGTTGGTGAAATTCGATGCGAATCTCTGTTACTTTTATATAATATATAAATGTATAGTAAACCTACGTATAAATATATTTGAGCCTAAGTGATACAATCAATAAACCTGTCTCCAAATTCCTGTCCACTCTCCAGCGGAAATGGAACCGGAGTTCTGAACAACCAAAGTTATTATTAATGGTTGTAATAGCAAATGTAACAGATATTACCCCTTTCATCTCCTCAGTCATTTGAAGAGGATCATGGAATCTATACCTTTATATTCATTTCATCAACAGTAATATAAAAAGATAAGAAAATAGCTACAGCTACGCACTACTTGTCCATATGCCATATATATGTGATATGTTATATCATATCAAATACATTCTAAATATATAAAAGTACTTTTTTGTATTTATTTTATACGCAGAACGGTTCTCATATAAAATACATATATTTCTTTTCTAAGACTGCGATGACGATGATAAGAGTTTGGATATTAGTTTGAGAAGAGTCTCTTGAGAAGATGAGATAAAAGAGACACGATGGGACAAAAAAACTTCACTTTTTTCCCATATGGGTGATGGGTGGCGAGTGTTGAGCGACGAATGTGGAGAGGAAATGAAAAAAGGTTAGGGTTAGATATGTCCAGTAGTGGTTGAAGTGGCAATAAAGCCCCGACTTCACCTGTGTGCGTAATGGACCCTAAGCCCCTTATTCATCACCCGAGTCCTTCCCGCTCCTTATAAAAGCCTAGATGTAATGGAGGAGTCTTGAAACTCGGCTACTTGGCTACTCAATGGGATGCTCTTTGCCCTTCAAGGGAACCCCATTAGCATGGAGCCGAACCCTTCTCAGCTACTTACTTCAATTTCACATTACAATTCTGATCGTGAGGAAGATCTTCACTCTATGCATAGAATCCTTTGTGGCTATTCAAAATCCTGTTGGGAGTATCCAATGTATGCAATGGGCGATGATGATGATGGTGGTGGCATTGAATTGAATTTGAATCGACGAGGGCTGGTCAGAACCAGCAGCTCATTTCAGACACCCGCCCTTCTATCATTATTTACAAAGAATCAATTGAGAATGAGAGGAATATGGGGTGGAAAAGACACGGTGTATAAATACATACAGTTCATATAAATATAAATTATCCGGCAGCGTGTTCGCCATCATAGTGTGATAAATCGAGTAAATAAAAACATAATCATTTACATATTCTATTATTACATCAGTCTTTTTTACATTACACCTCCATATATAAACATTGGATATTTATACATAAGTATCTGTATATATTAAATACGACCGATTGGGTACATTCATGAAGATAGTGTCTGTTTATATTTGTAAAAGTGCTTAGTGAATTGAGTAGGACCTTTATCAAAGAATAATATGTAATTTATATGCATTTGTTTAAATTAAAGTGATGGTTATAAATGAATTACAATTCTATTTGCACAATGTATTATGGATGCAATAAAAGAATGCACATTAGATGCTAGGTTGGGAGATCGATGGAGTTAATGTAATAATATCATAATATCTCCATGTCTGTCTCATGAAGAACCATTGAGACCTTATAGAAAAGTCAAATGTAGTTAAATGGACATTCAATCGATGTGTCCAAGGGAGCTCTGGCCAACTTCTCCCGATCCATCCCCATTTATTTACCCTTCGCCCTGTTGGTGTCTGTCGGCTCACACCCTCCACTCACCCTCACCAGTTTATTAAACCGAGCTTCCCACCCTTGGTCTCAGCCACGGAGTGAAAGTGGCGAGAAGCCGAAATGAGACCGAAAATATAAAAATATTACAACTCCCCTCTCTTCATTCCAACTTCATTCCCGTTGAGTGTGGGGATAATGTGTTGGCAAACAATTGGGTTGGAAGTGGGAAATGGAGACTTTCGCCGCCCAAGTTCATTTCCCCTTCCAGTGAATTTTGAACAGTGGGGATCCAAAAGGAGGTATTATGATTGCACGGAGACAGCCAGTCAACTTTTCCCATTCCACTTATGTATTAGAACGGAGTGAGCAAACCTCGTAAAATCCGTCTAGTGCACATGAGGGGGAAAACATAAATTTCTAATAATTCTCGAGAGGAGCAATTCGGTTTATTGGCCCTTTGTGACGAGATGCAAATAGATGGATGCGTTGGATGATGTGGTTTCCTTCACTTTGTCTCTTTTTCACATTATCTTCCTTCGAACAGACAAAGTTCCCCTTTAGATGAAAAAGACCCTTTATGTTCTGAGGAAAAACCTTCATGTATTCAGAAGATGAAAAAGGGGTTCCATAAAACACCAAAGGTCTTCGTGTCTCAGGAGATAAGTCAAATCCACTCTTTTCACTCTCCACGTTCTACTCAAATGAAGTTCAAGGTGGGATTTGATAAATGAGCTTTCTATCACAAAACACCGCTCAAACTGCTAAAACCTCCATACATTGTTTTAAAAGTCAATAGAGTCTCTCATTATCAACTATCGATTTATCTTGAATTATAAAAGACCGTTTATAAGGGACCTTTAAGTACTCATTTTACATACGTTATATTCCATTTGCAAGTAAAGCTTTAAGAGTACAGTTGTTTAATTACTTTTAAAACTCGCCTTTAACATTAGAGTGATAAACTTTCCTTTAGGTGAATAAATGTGAATGTATAAGTGGTGGATAAAAGTTGATAAAACGGGGATTGTGCAGGAGTGGAAAAGTGAGCCGGAGGTATTGAGAAAACTTTGTACAACTTGTCTACTTATCTTAAGTATAAATTGAAACGGCTTTTAATGACAAGTTCCATAAGAGATCCGAGAATCGAGTCATACGAGAATGGTTAAATAGGCAAAGTCGTTTTATTAATGAGGAAATGGATGGTTTTTGAGCCCCCTGATGACGACGAGACCAAGGACTCGATCGGCGGGACCAGATGGGGAATAGTTAAAGTTTATAAATTTGGGCATAAGGAGAAGATTTGTTTTTAAATGCAGTGGAAATTAGCGAAGTTTTGAGCATTTTCCTCAGCTGACTTTGGGTTGAGCTGAGGGAGTCTTGCAGACAATGAGAAAGAACTGAAAGTCAGAATGAGGGAGAACTGAAAGTAATGTGAGTAATTGGATGGAAAGAGGTGAGGAATGGAAGATTAAAGGAGAAAAACTCTCAAGGGACACTTTCAAGATCACTCATTGAGATATGAATAAAATTCCTCTTTGTGTTGAGGAGAATTGGAGGGTTGAAAAAGTCCTTTGGTTAGAAGATGGACTTATTGTGAGCACGAGAACATGAAAATGATTAGTCATATATTTTATCAAGGATCCCCCGCCGTGCTTTGGGAAAAAGGGAACGGGGAGATTTTGAGAAAGAAGAGCAGAGCTGAAGAAGATCTCGAGGGAAAATGCATAAAGGATGAGCCCTGGAACATCTCAAGAGTCAAGTGTATGCTTTTAGAAACCTCAAAAGCCTTATTACGCATATCTGGCAGAGGGAAATGAAAAGGAAATCACAATAATGGGAACCATATATAATACATTGGGAATATTTCCAACAATGGATTTATTTAATACCTGCACGAGAACACATTTTATCATTTGAATAATTGAGTTTGAATTTTCTGGAGATCTTTTTAAGCCCAACGATGATACTTTTAAAATTTTCTATTACGTAAACTTATATTATATTTATGTACAATATACTCTACTCTACATACTATTATGTACTACAGTACATTTTATATTATAAGTCATATCCTTTCCCACTCGCATATCGGCACATATTTGAAATGCATCCATGCATTATTTATAGGCATAGCGTGTTGAAGATCTTGAACAATTTGTACGTTAGTTATATGAATTTATGGTTGTATATGAATTTAAACCTTTCCACACCTTGCATGAGTTGTCTGTGAGAGATGATGAGAAGATGAAATTGTGGATTGTCGATTGGAATAATGTGAACAGAAAGCCCAATCTTTCTCACCTTTTGTTGGGGTTGAAGATGTCAACGGGTTTGATTAATTGCCGGATCCGAATCTTCATTCCTTTAAGGGAACTCTCAAACCCCGTGAAGTGAACACGTAATTGATTCATTTAAATAAAAAATCAATTCAGTTCCCTCCATCAGGTCCTTCAGGGGAAAGACCTTTTATACCTTTTATTTCTTTAATCGCTGTAATGACAAATCGGTTATGATTCCAAATCCAAAAGTCTCAAATTACCAAATTTAAAGGCACTTCTCTATCCAAAATTCATAATGTGATGGGGGCAAAATCGTTTAGTTTATTTCATTGCCTAAAACTTCCCAAGTTTGCCAATTTTCCTAAACTGGGTCATTAAAATAAATTATAAAATTTGAACAACAAAAGAATAAATATTTTTAATTCAAAGCGCATTTGACTCTTTGTCAAGTAAATTGGCAAAGTAGGTAATTTATTTCTTTTTTCTCTTTTCCTATTTTTATGAGGAATTCTGGCGGATTTCAAGCTCTTGAATTTCACATTGAAATGGCCAATTCCAAATGTGAGTAAAATGTTAAATTAAAATGTGAGTAATATACTAAATTACAGTAATGTGCATAAAGAATTCATACAATGAAAAATTCCAATGCTTTTAGTGTAATAAGTTCATAATATGACCATTGAGAATTTGGTTCAATTTGGATAATGTGATTTTGGAATATTTAACCAAATGGCTATAGGCGGATATCAAGTGTCGTTGGTATTACAAGTAATCACAATGGGTTTTTTTCATCTTTTCCCCATTTTACTAAAATTAATCATATTTTATTTGTGGAAATGTGAAGGGATGAAGAATGAGGGGCAGATTTGGCTTTTGTGCAAAGTTTCGTGAAGGATAATTCCTCTGCACGGAGGCTCATTTATACACCGTTGAATTCCCTTAGCATTTCCTCATCTCAAATCATTCTCCTTTGAACCTTCCATAACTTTTCGCTTTTCCCTGTTTTGGTTTAAGTTTTCCCTTTCAACTGTAACAATTTGTATATTTGTACCATTTGAAGTTCTTATTTGGCTCGAAGCACACAATTTGAAATATGGTCATTTATACGGTCAAATAGCAGGGGGTTGTTGAGTTTTACTTTAAATCTCTTTGGATTTATTTCTCCTATTATTCCATATTGTAATCCCCTCCACTTCCTTAAGCCTCTCATTTGGACAGAGAAGAAAATGGAAGTAAAATTGCTAATATCCGGTCGCTGCCAAAATAAAAGGAATACGACTTTCCTCTTATAATACTCATATGCACAAATCTTACATTGCCTTCATAAAAATAAATCCTTATAACATGTACATTGTTCACAATACGCAAGTTGTGTTAGTACATAAGAGAACAAAAATTAAATTGGTCTTTATATCCAAAATTATATAAGGGATAAATTGTATATTAAATATAGGGAATTGTATTTATATAAAGAATTGTTTTTCGTATTAAGTTCTCTGTAATTTCCCTTTCTTCTTTTCCCCAACCATGAAACGAAGGAGGCGGCAGCTGAAGATAAATAATAATTATTAATTCCATATATATTCACCCACCGCTCTGACATGATTTAGGCTGTGTGTTTAAGACGCCAAGTCCGTCACCGACCTTTGTTTCTCTTCGAGGAAAGGAGCTTAAAGGGATTAGTTGATACAAATGTCTTGAATTTGAATATTCCTTATTTATTTCTCCTACCCTACCAACCCAATTTCTCTGCGTGTATCAAAGTATCAATAGGAGGGAAGGAATAAAAGGGAAATATACCATAGGATGTCATTTATTAGCCGGAGCAAAAAAAGTTTATTTAGCTCTAAGGCGGATTGTTTGTTACTAATCCGCCCCGGATTCCTTTCTTTGCTCCTTACGCCTGGAATTATCAACGAGATGAAAGGGGAGGTTCATTGAGAAGAATGAAATTAAGAAATATTAATTAAAAACCTGTCAACTTTGCGATCCACTCCATATGTTATTCATATTTGCTCAATAGAGATTATAAAGGTTCCTTTGAAGGGAATTAATCCTTCAGGCACGGCTTCGAACAAGAATTCGCCCATTTCTCTTTCGCTTGTACCGAAGAGTTCGAAGATGATTTGAATCATTTCGGTGGTTCATTATATCCAAATTATACGGTGATTCCTATACTGGCTACGAGATACGACTCTTTTAATGCTGAGGATGAGGAGGCGGGAAGACCACAGGGACGCGGAGACAATAAATAAGATTTGAAAAGTTGGTTCCGGCCAGAGCGGGTTTATATTATTTGAATTCACAGCTAGAGAAGTAGTTAAAAAAGGACCTAAAGGGCAAATTTCCCAAGCCGGTTACTTCAATTTGACAGCTTAATTTTCAACTTTCCTCGATTTACGACATTTTCTCCTTCCCTCTCCACTAATTTAATTTCTTACTTTGGATTTTGAGGAAAATAATGGCCATTACCTCTCGCCCCTATTATTGTTCACAGCTCAGGATGGAGTCTCAGTGTGAAATTTTTCACAAAATGCTTAATGACTCTCCCTGTATAAATCTCGCTTTCCGGAACAATTCGACTCAGACCGCCATATATTATTATCAGGCACAAGGAGGGAAAAGGTAATTTGCAAAAGACGATGCAAATGTGAAAGACGCTTTTTTTCATAAAGATGCATCTTCTAAAGATTTAACCCCTTTAACAACCCGGAGCTCATAAACATTGTTCAGTTTATTAATCCTCAATGTCTATGAAGATGAACCTCCAATTCCCTTCCAGCTAATAGGAATATAATTGGAGAAGAAAATTACACACTGTATGATACACACATTATCTCACATAATAAAAAATCCCATCTTATAAAAAATCTTTCTAAAACTCTCAAAACTCTCAATGTAATGAAATAAAGATTTATAAAATTCCAGTGATTTTAAGCATCATATAAACAAGATATCTGTAGATAGGAGCTATTAGTCAAATGGTTTTATAATAAAATATCTCCATTATTCATCATGAAAAGGATGTGAGGTATATGGTATTTATAATAAGAAGCCAAAGATTTTTCTTTTGAAGGCGCATTACTGTCTTCCTTATAGGAGAAAGGTCTTAATAAAAAGTGAGGGAGATTGAATAGAAATAAGAAAAAGGGGATTTACGAGCCTCCGTCTTTTGAGCGGAGAGCCCCCGGGTTCTTTCGGAATCGGAAAGGCAGGGAGGGTAATTCCTTGACATAATCATATAATAAATACGACAAATATAAATGAATCTCTCAAGTGGCGGGGGAAGGACGAAGGACTCGGAGCCTTTGAATCTCCATGTATCCAAAAAGGAGCTCAAGGAGAGCGAATAATCTCTATCTATTCATATGCTTCCCCAAAGCCCAATTGTTCCTTCAACTTCCCTTAGACAAAATTTCGAATTTTTTATATATCTAATCCCACAAATGGGGGGTAAAAGTAAATAAATAATATAAGGGAAAGAAATCATAATTCTTCCGCCCTCAATGAATTCATCCTTCAAATTCTCTCAAGTTCCAAAAATGGAGCATATAAATATCTCATAATAAAGACCTTTAAGCTTCAAATGTTAATTCTCCAACGCGTCTTTTTCTTCTTTTATCCTCTGGGACTGATTCCATTCAAGAAGACTGTGGGATATTTACGATGTGAATGCATTTGAACGATCTGTTCATCTCTCTCGTGTTTCTTCCCATGAAGAAACCGAGGGACATTAGAAAGATTCATTTATTTCATTATACAGATTTTCATAAGATAAACAAATCCAAGTGGAGAAGATTGCATTGTAGGACGGATAGTTTAAAAAAGTTTAAAAAAGCTGAACAAACCTCCTTTTTGTTCTTTCTCTAACTAATAGTGTGAATGTGTGGGTGTTCCATGTGAATTCTACACTTAATGTATTTCAAGAGGTTCCCTAAATTAAATGGAGAGATCAAGGGATAAGAAAATGGTAAGTTGAGAGCAAACGACAGTTGTGCCGCAGATTCATTTTCAAGAAATAAAAAAACCGAACAAGATGTGTGGATCGTTGATGGAAGTATTTAGTATTTACAATCGCGTCTTTTCATAAACATTTTAACATTTTAAATGAGAAATATTACCCATATGGACATTTTGATGGAAGCGGATGGAAATTTTCTTGCCCTTTCAAACTCCCCATTAATCATGTTTTAATAAGCGGACCACTTTGAATGAACTAATGGAGTTGCCAATTAGGAGTTTAAACGGGAGCCGGAGATGGAAACTCGATCGAATTTGTATGTAAAATGAACTCATCTGGTATGAATGAAACTCTGACTTTTTACGCACATCTTGGTTCATCAATTTGTTTCAATTTGTTTGGTGCCCTTGTATACTTTATGTATTGGTTAAATCTCATATGTGTGTGTGGAGTCTCGTTCATGTTAAGTATAATGGGATGGATAATGATGGTTGAATTCAATCTCTATAACTCACAGTCCAGAGTTCCGTTGGACCTTCACAATGGAAACAAGTCTTGACGCTTTCATTCTGCTCCCTCAATGGGTTTATGAAGATGGCTCAGCTACTGGTTTACCAATTGTCTTATACGGTTCCCTCTAAAATATACTTATGTATGTGGAGTGTGTCTTGTGTTGAGGAAGAGAACTTTGAAGGCGTGGTGGGCTGAAACAGAAATGTTGTCTGATGTTCTTTAGGAATACGCATTGAACCTCCGGACTCATCTGTTTGCTCTTTCCCATAAATCTCTCGGAGGATGGGGAAGTTGGAAGGAGCCAAAAACGTTAATGAATGATTAACTATTGACGTTCCCTCAATTACGTTCTTGGACGTAAAAGGATGTTCGCGTAAGAGGAAGTCAACCTATGACTTGTCCCGAGATCAATGCCTCATCTCTTCTCCATTCTGCTCAATGCATAGAAAAAATAGAAATCAAAACTCTCTTGGAATAAATTATCTTCAAATGAAAAATATATTTATTTATGATTAAAACGTTTATTCGATACTTTTCATATTTACATTTATTACGAGTATATTAAGTCGTATATTAATTATTAATAGTTTAAAAACTAATTTACGTATTTATTACAAAAGTTTGTAGTGATGCGTGTAAGCAATTAATAATAAAATCGGCAGAAATTAGCAAGGAAATGAATAAATCTATGCATACAAATTGCTACTAATTGAAGTAAAAGTTTCCCTCGTTTTTCATCCTCGACAGGTCGACAGGCGAAGAGGTCGATGAAAGTGTGAACACAATTTTAAGCCCAATGGTGGAATTGATGCTAAAGAAGAAATTATGTTCTTTTCATATTACACATCAAGCCCACTTGAAACCATCAATTTCCTCACCATCTTCCCTCAAAACTGTTACAAAGTAGTGTTGGAGATTCTTCCTAATTCCCATAAGCTCTTCTTTACGACACTCGTTTAAAGGAGCGATGTGAATCTCGTCTGTGTGCCATTCCTATTACCCGTGGTTAGAACCTCCGTATCAATCCAAGTAGTGCGAAACAGGCATTGTTGGTTTTACGCTGAAAAAAATATTTTTTACTTTATAAATTATCCCATAACGTTGTTTTTTATTTCCTATTTCTTTAACTGCTCTTGGGTTTTGATTCTGTTAACTGCTCTCGGGCTAACCAAATGAAGAATTGGATTTCAATATCAGTATGTAGGGAGTCGGCCGTTAAAATGATTATGAGCTCTGGAATGAGCCATCTTTTCCGTATGACTACAAGTGGTAGGAAGTTTAGCGAGAGAGACAGGGGGCTTGTTAAGGATCTGTGATTTAGACTTGCGGAGACGCGATTACGGATTAGCAACCTCAACCCTTCCCCATTAGCTACACACATTCCTGAAGAGTTGGGCTGATGAAGCCGTTTATCTCGTCCCAACTTCCCGTACAATCCCACATGTATAGGGGATTTGATTAGCGAGCCTAATTGCCCCGTGCGAAATTCTGTAACTTTTGGAGTTCACCAGCCGCAATCTCCAATTGCTTTTTCTCCCCAAAATTCAAATCTTTGATATGCAAATCTGACGGAGGATTTGCCATATTTCTTCCTAATAATCGCTTTACGGAATCTGCAACTCTTAACTGTTAAGGGAATTGAAAATGTCAGGGGTTAATGTCGGACTTTAAATTTTATTCATGTATGCAGACAAATACACATTTCTGGCTTACACTATTTCACTTTCAAGTTGGAGGTTCAACTTACATATTGTTTTGTAATAAAATAAGAATGAATTTTTTTATTTGAATAATTATAAATTATAATGCAGTTGATATAAATCTTGAAGACATTTCTATTCCTTTCTGTTAACAATAAAAGTATAGTAAAATTCTATTCTATTACAGAAATCATTCTAATTGTAAGCAATATAAAAGAAATATTTCCAAACGTCATATAGATTACTTGTAAGTGTTTTAGGCATTACATTAAATAGCTTTAGCTAAGCTCCAATATGGGAGAAAAAGAAGCGGTGAATAGACTTGTGTAATGTATTAGATATAGGGAAAAGAAGTCTTTCGGATTTGCTCAATGAACTTCTTACATAATGGAATAAGATAAAGATAGACAAGTTGAGTGAAATGGAAAATGAGACGGCTGCCGCCGGAGAATGGCAAAGGGGAGTGAAAAGGTTATTGAGATATTGATTCTCAAATCGATGAAGAAAACATGACCAACTCTCACCTTTATCTTAATTCAGCCCTTTTCATTATTCGAATAGGGCATTGGAAAAAACATGATTTCATGTCTTGGCTCGTGGAGGAACTGGATAATCAAAGATGATTGGAAGGGTAAATTGAAATAGAACCCAACGGTAGCATCAACACGTTACGTAACTTATAAAGTTAATCATAAAAGTGGATGAAGATAAAGGGAGCAATAAGGTGTATCAAACTTTATTGTGTTATAAATACCCATTTATACATTTCGCCGCATTTCACATACTAAATGGAATATCATAATAAATATAATCTGTTATCTTTATAAGAGTAACTTCATAAGAGCATGAATTCAATAAAGTGTACGGTATATACAGAGTTGTATTAAGAGTGTGTTATGAAGTCATTCAAATTCCTCCTCGCTGACCTGAACGAATTCAATCATCTCCTGACATCCCCTCCGATCACTCCACACAATGTACGGGTCTAATTGGACTTGGTGGATCATTCGCTCCGCTTTTTCATCCCCTCCGTTTTTAATATCAGAACCCTCACTTAATTTCAAGCTCACCCTCTTCCCTATACCTACCCTTAGGACCATGGGATCGCTTACCCCTTTTCCAATTACCGACTATCAAAATTATTAGTAGTTAAAAACAACGAAGTTCAACAACAAGGGTCGAAATTACAGAAGATCCCAAGTTTGTTTCATCAAAGGGAAATTGGAGGAGTCAAAAGAACGTTGAGAGTGCTTTAATACTTTATACGCGTGCATTGGAGCTAATAGCAGAGGGGGCCTTGAGAGGGCAACGAGGGCCAAAGATACTTGAGAGAGATGTAAAGAGGAAGATCAGTTTCAAACAAGGATAGATTTGATTACTCCTAACCTTCCGTTCTCTTTAATTCCAGAGTTTCCTCTTGGGCTCATAATTGTATTAAACAAGGACGAGGGTCCCTTGAGGATTTCCCCTTCCTTCCCCTCAGCGACGTCCTTTTCCTAAACAACCAAAGGCCGAAAGAAAATCCCGAGATTCAAAATATAATAATCCTACTAACAATAAGTATTTTCTATAATAAAAGAGTCCCCGATTATACGAAACAAGTAATGGGAGTAAGTAAATAGAAGGAGAATATGATTACCCTTGTTATTATGATGATGTTTTTACCTTCCCTTAGGACTCGCCCTTTCCAGGACACAAACAAGGAATGAAGTCAGGCACGAGGCAGAGAAGGAGCAGCAGGCCAGGGACCAGCAGAATAATATCACTTTCCCGAACCTGACATTACATGCAACGAGTGTATGTATGGACTCGGAGATTGTATATATTCAAATGAAATACAAAATCTCCCTGCAGTCACCATATTGTCCCGAAGGGTAATAAAAATGAATAAAACAGATGCGGGCCTTCTGGTGACCCTTTTTCAAATTCAAAAGGTAGAATTGCGGGAGGATCACCGCCCTTGTTTACCCACACCAATAAATCCGAATTCTCTCTGGTAATTTATTATTATTATTGTCATTCAAGCCCTGACATTTGATTCGCCGAATTCGAATTTCAAATAGTCAAAAGTGGTAGGCTCACAATCATATTTATTGAGTCCCACTTAACTTTTTTTATTCCCTTCCATGCACTTCGCCCGCACACGCGAGATGAGCAAAATAAGGAAAATTCACAGTTTTGAACTCACTTTGTATTTAAAAGCATAAATGTTAGGTCGTAAAATCTGACAATATTGGAGTTGATGTATGTTCGGTCCTTTTTGATTCAAGACTTGGTTCTTGCAGTGGAAGACCCCGCGACGTTCCTCTGTTTATTGCCAATGGAAATGGGCGAGGTTTCTCAAATTCAATTTTCATTCAAATGCATATGATGCTCGTTCAATTTATCTGGCTCTTATATGGACTCAACTCAGGACTCGACTTATACAGTTGGAGTGTATTTGCAAGCTGAATAAATCTTCCTTGGACTCATTCCCAATTGGATTTCCATTAGTGTGCATATGATTCAACTTTTTTCTGTGCACTGCAGTGAATGTCTCGCTAGGAATGCTCATTTGATGGCCGTTTTATTCCCAAACTTTGATTTTTCAAGGAATTGAAGGGGAATTAAAGGGAAAAGAAGAGGCAATTGAGGAGGAAATTGTTTGGAGATAAAAGTTATAAACCCCGATGTTTTCTCCTTATAATCTTCTTTTGCAATCACCCCGACACTTTCCTTTATAATAAACCCAACTTCATGCATTCCTAACTGCAAGAACATTCTACCATATTGGAATATATAAGGAAAGTTGGGCCAAGTTTCATATCATTTATTGTTTCTGTTTCAAGGTTGTAATTTGAGCTCTTTGGGCTTCGTTCTTATGTGTGGGATTTCATTAATAGGAAATCCCTGCATTGCTCCCACTTTTCTAATTTCGGGGAATTCGTGAGTTAAGCAGAGGAGATGGGTTTCTTTGGAGAGATAAGCGGAAGGAAGGCTCTATGCCCTCAACATACTTTCTCTCTCTCCCCATTTCCTTTAATTTTCAACATACTTCGTTCTTATAAACCCCGGTTATGTCCATCCATTCAAAGAAACCCACATATGCCGGCTTTGTAAGAGATCACATAAGGAGGAGAGAAAGTGTGCCGGTGCGGGACGTACATACGTAAGTTGGTTACTAAGACTCGGAAAACTCCAAGTTCAGTTATTGGGCTCGGGCGACGTTATTCGACTGCATTAGCTACAATTTCCACTACGTCGACTTTTGTCTTCACCAACTTCGGGCTTTGAGGGAGAATAGGAGAAGTTCAAAGGCTTACTTGCATACTCTCCGAGCCTACTTTAATATTAAAGGGCAGAGAGAAGAAAAATAATTTCTCGGATAAGAATAAAAGACAGATCAATAAGTTAGCCGTGTTCCATCCATTTCACCTTATAAATATATCTTTTATAAGACTTTTGGTAGAAGGAATTCATAGGGAGGACCATCTGCAATGGAAAAGAAATTCCCAATTTTCCTCCGAACCCCCCTTGTTTCTTTTTATTGTATCGATTAGAAGAAGGATTTCGATTTATTATGGGGAAATGAGGGAAAGTGAAGGAGACTTCCCAATGGTTGAATTTAGAAATGGAGGATAATGGCATGGCTCCACCGAGACAGCAGGTGCTTTTCCCTTCACAACCTCTCTCTCTCCGATTCTCCCCATACTCCATATGATTCCAGGTGAGCAAAGCGGAATTGAGAGCTCACGCAAACGGAATCTACCAATATAAAATCCATCCAATGACGGACAGTAACATATGTCTATTGTGTTGATACAACGGCCAAAGATACAATTGAAGCGTGGAGAATCCAAACACGACCAAATGCCATACATATATTACATAGAGAATAAATAGGCATTACCAAAAGTATATTACAAGTACATATCTGTAAGGATTGATACATTGTAGACACAATTGATACAAATTGTATTTGATAAAATATAACTTATGCATTATAATGTTTTCTTTGTACAATATAAGACGGAGGGTCGTGTGTGTATTGTGGAATTGTGATGCATCTTCCGTTTTGAGTCCCAAACGGAATCGAATAAAAGGATACATAAGTTATATATAAAAGAAAGAGCAAATGTTTCTTCAAGACTCCCTCGTTTTTTATCCACCTTGTTCAATTTATCTTCTGAGTCGTATAATTCACCTTCAAGCATCTCAATTGTTGGTCTTCTTCATAAGCAATTCAAACAATGTAAATCTAATTTGCTCCTACAGGGTTTATTAGCACGTAGTTGGCGGTTCTCTCACTAATTAAATTACGTGTATTTTTCTCCAATTGGCTTATCCGTCTTCACTTCATCGTCATCCCGACGTCTCGTAATTCTTCCTGTCGATTTAAACCCTGATGGAAAGAGAATTCTAATAGGAGATGCGAAAGTTTAACTGGAATTTTACATCTTCTATTGACTCTGGGCAGGGAAGAATTCTTCAGAGGCTTTCAAATTAAATGAGGCCCACTTTGAGAAATTTGAAAATAGGGCTCCACTTGGGGACTTTATTTTTTACAACTTGGAAGGTGATCCAAGTTGAAAGGGGAATTTTATACTTCCATTTTACAATTTGGGATAAAAGTAAGTTAGGGAAAGTTACGATGAAACAAAATTGAATTTGTCCGCCCATTTTCAACAAAATTGAAGGGAACGGAGCCTTCCAATAATGATGCTTTTAGAAGATGACAAGCTTCAGCTTCAATTTCGTATTCAAAAATACTTGTACTGAGATCTGCACTTCTCCAATATTCTTATAGCTCAAAATATCAATTGACAATTTGTAAGAACATTTTGTTGCTCTGAAGGACGCGTTCTATTGATAACAGTATAATGTGTATACCTAAAGTACCTATGTAAGTATATGTAGGTATGTATGTATCTATGCATCCTGACGCCAATGCATATACCGAATGTACCATGTAGTAGTATTAAGCCAACTTCACTAACAAGACAAAATGTCTTTTATGAAACACTATGACAAATATTGTCGCTCAACTCTACTTTACATATTCTTGACATTATGAAAGACTTTTTCATGCTTTCAATGGATTTGGTTACTTAGCTCAAAAACGCCAAAAGACCCGAAAATTGGACTCCTGGCATATATTCCAAATGTATTTCATTCTTGTATACAACTACTCCCCTAAGAATCTAAAAAATCCTCTGACACCCAAATGTCATGCATTTCAAGATCCTTTCAGGAATATTTTACAAAACTCGGGAGAAAATGTACAAATTGTACACTCAAAGTATTGAATGAACGGAACATCTATTGAACATGTATGTAGACCCTATCTTGTCGTCGAGAGAATTTGGAAAGAGCCGAAGAGGTAAAAAGATTACATGGATCCTTCTCATCCCATTATTCTCCTCGACACCTCCTTTGTCCTCTCCCATTGAGAGCGGACCAAAAAGCCGAGGAAGCTCCTTGGAGTTCAATATGAGGAATATCCTGTTTATGAGACAGGTTGAGTTTGTAAATAAATGTACGCGGTTGAATCATGCGAGAAGCTTCTCGTCACCGCAGTGACGAGCGTCACAACAGAGAGGGGCGACGGGTTTCCAATGGGAGGCGAAACAAGTGTTGGAGTGTCAAAGTGGACATGAAGGGAAAACGGAACTTGTGAAGTGCGGTGTGGGACGGAGCACTTCAAGTTCCCTAACTTCCCCTCTGTGAATCAATGAATGAATGAAATCCACCAGTGCTTGTAATGTATCACTACTACGGGTAAAGAACAACGCATTTTGTACAACCATTGCCCGAATTACGTTTGTCCGGGCAATTTCCGCTACATTGAGGAGGGAACCAAAAATTGTTTTCTATTAGGCTCATTGAGGTTCACTTGAGTGCCGTTTGAATGGCCCATCCGAGGTTAGAAAATATAAAAGGGCGGATTCTTAACTCCGTCCGATTATTACCAAATAACATACACATCTCTTATATGAAAAAGAGAGTTTCTATTATCGAGAGCTCTTGAGAAAAGTTTTCTTTAACTCTTCGGTGCATGTTCATGTCCCGACCTTTCAACGGTGGGTTATTGAGCAGAAAACAGAGTCAAACAATCACACACCTAACAAAAGTCCCACAAATATAAAATATCCCACATTTCCCAGATATAACCATTTCAATAGTAATAAATACAAAAGATTAACTGTAGTACATACCAACATATATACCTGTACATATACCTACCTGTATATTCAGATATTTTATATATGCATAGCATCATACAAGTTATCCTATAAAGTCATTGTATGCTCATGACATTATTGTATTATTTATAAGTATTTTATACACCGGAGCAACAAATATTGAATTCGACCCCAATGAGGGTTTACTTTAACAATTGCACAAGTGTTGAGAGGCGGAAAAGCAAGTTGATATTTATGAGAAATTTAATGTTCTTCCTCGTGGAGTTCGAGAGCATGATATGAAAATACAACGTATGGGAAAGGTGGAACATTTGTAAAAGGTGCATAAGCATTTGTCATCACATCCCTTTCCCATTTACCTCCCTTAATGAGTCATAACCCGAGTCCTTACAACCCCATTTGGTTGACGATCCCAATAATTGCTTTCCTATTCCATCACACTCTCTGCATGAGGAAGGCGTGGGTGCAGGAGGTTGAGATTTCATTTCGCTTCGCTCTCTTTATTCCTTGGCACTTCTCCCTAAGCTTCTCATCTTTATTGCAAATTGTTCGAACCGCAGATCCACTTCTCATATCCGCCTTTACTTCTCATTTGCAGCAAAGTTTGAATAAACTTTGGCTCGACTTGTGTCACACCAATTTGTGAGTCTCAATGAATTCCTCGCGACCGCGAAAAAGACGAAGGGAAATGACAAAAGAAATGACATTCATTCCATAATACATTATTACAAATTCCTTCTTCATGTGCTCTTGACTCTTTCGAGGCTTCGATTGTGAGATTTAATTCCATTTGGATTTCATCTTAACTTAACCTACTTACTTCTCATTCCATTTCCTTAGCATGTGATGGATCGAAATCGGTGGGGAAGGTTATGAGACGTTCATTTTCGTGCTCAACATGACCAAGTGTCACTTGTCATTGTCAATTGTTCAATTAAATGGTTCACTCCGCTTCCTGCCTTCACTTTGCCTTATCGCGTATCAATTCTGTACTTATAAGGGCGTGTATTATATTCAATTCCGCATCATAACCTAATTGAATATTGAACATCCAGACTGAATAAAGTATTTAAATCGACAGCTTTGCTGCTTCGTAAGCTGAATAATTAGATCGATAGTTTTTGGAGGCATTGTTGAAGGAAACTCCGTTTGTCTGTTCTTAATGGGCCCAATAACTCAGAACTGTCGTTTTTAAATGGTCCGACTCTTTTCCTCAAATTGGATTTTGGCCGTAGGTGTGCTCGGCCTTCCACGTCATCTCACCTTAATGAGCTTAATGAGAAATGATATCCTGGAAATGGACAAGAATAGCCTTACCTTATTTCCATTATCACTTTCCATTCTAAATGAGATTCAAGTCATAAATTAGCCATTGCAAAAAGGATTGAAAGAACAATATTGCCCATTAATCCACACATTGTTTGCCTATTTCCGAATTTTGCATTTCCTCCAAGCTATTTTTTATTTCTGATATTTAATCAACCTGTTAATAAAACTGATTGTGTATTTTTTAACTTTGCTTGTTGTTTTCCCAGTCTGGTCCCTTTCTCATGCATATTTACACTCAATTTTCTAAATTGAACATTTCTCATAATGGGGACATATAATTAATTATACATTTATATTGACAATCCCTTCAAGCCTGAATGTGACAGTAATGAACAGTGGACAAAATTACAATTACTGGGAATTTTTCGTGTTTTGAAATACATTCCCTATTCCTCAAATGAGACCCAAAAGAACTACCATCTATTATTCTTGTGTTTATTATGTAGGGTAAAGCACAAAGAATAGGAGGAATTGATAATTTAGGGTCTTTGAGTGCCATTCGATGTGAGTTGGATAAAATAAATATGAAGGTAGAAAATGAATGATGTGAAATGTGTCGAAGACAATAATCACTTCTCAAATCCTAAACTCGGTTCTTAAACACATTACGTAAAGTCACATTATTCAGGCACATTAAAAAGCTTACATTAAAAAGCCAAAGCTCGCTCAGCTCTTTAGATTACTCGAGATTATTAAGTGACAAACTGCATTACGAATGATTCAAGTACCATTGTAAGATTGTAACACATTCAAAACTATACTTTGCAGTATTAAATAAAGCTCGAGACGAACCTCGCAGGACATGAGAATAAAAGTGAAGGGATTAAGGATTAGCATATTATCTTTTTATTCTTCAGGTGTGGCTGTGAGTTCTTTCTAATCTCCCCCGTTTGTTTTACTTACTCATCTATTTTCCCTTTTTTATTCCCTATTGATTTGACGTGTTTGTCTTACACTCACTCCCATGTCAGGAAGGTATCCAAAGGAGCTTAATGCACATTCTGGCTTTTACACCTTTAACAATCAACGTCGTCACATTTTTACATTCATCCCACCCTGTGTGTTGTTTAATACATTCGATTATATTTATTTATTATTCTCCTAGTTAAAAATTATTTTTCATCGTGCTTTTAATTTGTCACTTTAACTGCCTCCATATTGTATGAGAAATTGCAGACCAATTATTTAGGAATATATGAATATCAAAATAAATATGTACTATATATGAATTTGTACTTAATATTAGAGGATTATAAAGAATGTCTGATATACCAAACTTTTAAATACTGCATTTTATGTATAGGGCTCCATTGTTATTATTTTCTCATCCACGCATTGAATATTTCTCAGCTCGTAAAGAACCATTTATTGCTCGAGTTTGCCGATTAATACACTCCTTATTCTACAAAAGTTGGCCATCATTAAGGAATGAGAAACGAACCGACAAACTTCCACGACACCTTCACCTTTTATGCCTTTTAGGAATGGAGGAGTCGACGGACCAACGAGGTTTTAAATGGGCGAAAATGATATTTCCCTTGTTATTAGAAGCTTGTAAATCTAAAGACTCGTTGGGTGTAGAGGAGTTAAAGAACGATCTTTCTGCAGTGAAATATCTTTCTGGCTCTTACACGAAATGGGAGATCGAGTGTCAGGCTGTTGTTAATTTTCCCCCATCAAATCATACTTGAGAGTGGCAAGTATGCAAAGTAGGGGTGTTGTATGCATTTCACTGGAAGATGAAGGCGAGAAAAACAATGGGAAATGACCCATGTTTCTTTTAATTCCTTACAACTCTTATAACTTACATGTGACCTGGAGATTCGTGCCATACAGAAAGCCGTGTGACTGCCACAAGTTCCAATAAGGAAAATGGTGAGCGAATAAGTTGGCTTGCATACATGGAATGTACCTAGTAAAAGAACAATTACATTAATAAGTATTGTAACTGATAGCTTAAGTTGGAGTTATCAAATACTTATAATAATATTATACTCAAATAATAAATATGATAGTATGTAAGTATCTATTATACTTACATATTACTTATAAGAGATTCTTAATAAGTAGATAATTTCAAGAGTTTGAAGATGAGCTTATAAAGAGAATTATGACGTGACTTATTCCTCCTCCGCCTTTTTTCTTCCAAATCTTCCCCTTTGACTTCTCCATTAGCGGCATTAGCCGTTTGTGTTGTGTCGGAGATTCCTCAGGTTTCGTTTACCCCGTTGGTCGGTGAGTCGGTGAGGGAGTTGAGCGTGCAAGGAGGCCGACAGAAGTTTAAATAAATTACTTATTAAGATGAGAGCCGAATTAATCACTTTGCCTGTTTTCCCCGATCAAATGGGCCAAGCCGAGTGAATTGAAAGTAGGAAGTGAAGAGCTACTTACTTAATAGTCCAGGTATGGTCATGCTTTTTAAATTCCTTTTGCGAAAAATCCTTTTTAAAATTCTTGTCTTGGAACTTCCTCGCTCCGCGAATCTCCTATTCATCCATCTTATTCCACTTTGCTCTCCTGGAATTATGTATTAACATGTGCGTACGGCAAAGTCGAGAATTCACCTGAGATGAAGGAAAAGGCGGGTTTTGGAAACTGGAAAGCGTCATTCTCCCATCATTTCACGTACGTCGTGACTCTCACTGTGCAGAATTTGCAATTTTTGCAAAAAGCATATATTATCCCATGACTCGGAGCAAAAAATAAAAAATCTCAAAAAATACGTAATGTTATGTAATGTTATACGTTGCAAAGTGCATGCATGCAAGTAGTTATTGAAAATAGAAAAATATTATTACAAGTCTGGTAATAAATAAGTACGTGAATTTACTATTAAAGTACTTTTTTATTCCTTTTACTCGTATTGAGTTGAAGATGCAGAGGGCGGGATGGGAAAATGGTCAAAATTGTTGAAAATCCTTTTAAAGTTTTGGCTCCGTGGAGAGCAGTGAGAAAGATAAGCTGATGGACGGAGACTTTGACTCTTTTTTCAATTTCCTTCTAATGTTGGTAAAAGGAAAAATAATTTTCTTTTTTCCTATAAGGAATTGGCGAGACGGAGACGTTCCTCAAAAAACCTTTCATTTACTTTCATTTAAGGCATGCGACAATTTTTGATGTCATAAATTGGAGAAGGTCCATTCCTATACTTCCTATAAACAATTCCTATCTTCTGTGCTTTCTTTATGGGAGTCATTTATAAGGAAGCTTAATATCAGTTGTACCTAAGTGACCATTATTGAACATCTTCTTGTCTTTACCGTATGGTCATTAATAAGTGTAAGTGTATTCTAAAGATTAGGACCTTGGGGTTTTTGTCTTGGGTGCGATGTGGGATGTGGAGTTGAATATGAAGATTCTTATCGTGTTGACTCCCACGGCTCTTCGTCTCCCAAGACCCAAAGGATGGAAATAAGAGAAAGAGTCACTCTTGTCCTAATGTATGCTCAAGAGATGCAGGGAGGAAGATGGAAAACGAGAGTCCATTATCCCATCCACTCTACTCTCTTATTTCTCCCATACTTTCCGTTGGGCCTTTCTGGGTTGTGTTGGGTTGTGAGTGTCTTAAAGGGGCCAAGGGCCCATTTAGATTACACTTGCATGAGAAGGGCGAGCAGGGGACATACCGATGGTGAGTGCTCCAATCTGTCGAAGGGTAAAAAAGGGGAGTTGGATGAGGGTTGGATGAGAGAGTCAACAGATTCCCATCTTTGCCATTCATCGAAAGTGATCTCTGGGGCGTATGCGAAAAAATAGTAAAACTTGGCCAAATGGCTCCTTTGTCCCCTCTTTGCATTCTTGGGTCGTGGGCCAGTTCGGAGTTCCAATCTCCTTTTCGGGGTACGTGGATGAGTTCGGCATTTGGGTAAATTACATGGGAAAGGGAACTTGGATAGCTTGGGGAAGGTGATGTCCGGGCGCCTGGTGATGAGGCTCTCGGGAAATAAAAGGACTGAAGGACATTACAAAACCCCGATGCAAACTTGATGGGAAAAAGCAGGAGGAGAAGGAAGAGGGGAGTTCTTGAGGAAGACCAAAGGCCCCCGCTGTTCTATTTTGTTGAAATGTCAACCCCCCGGTTATAAATCTTATTAAATGACTTGTCCAGAAATCACGCTCCCTCACCACGATCTTCTCCGAGTCCTCAACCTCGCCATAAACCTCGGGTTGTTCATAATGGAAGGAGATCCTTAACATCTCCACCCTGCCCTTTGTTGAGAGAGGACTTCGGACTCACCGGCCGATTCACCACACACTCACGCCGATTCTTCATTCAAATCCATGTGAAGTCTCACTTAATAGAATAATGCCCACAATCTTGATATCAATCTCAAGACACGACATGTAAATGCAATTACATTTTATTCACATTTGGATTTAAATTTAAATCGTTTTTAAAATTATTATTTTATTACGAATGAATTTATTAATTATTATTTTATTTAAAAATATTTGTATACTTCGTTTGTAGTTTTTTTCAAAGTTAAAGTTTGTCACACGTTCATACACAAGCTCCCAGCATAATAATTTATTTTAAACATCATAACATTTTAATGCTATTTGAATGCTTTTCAATCAAGTTAAAAAAGTCATAAATATTTTGAAATAAAAAAGAATTGATAAATGGGAATTACATAAAAACAAACCCTGTTATTTCACTTAAACATTTATAAGATTGAAGAGGATGATGAAGTGGATTTGATATGTGTTTTGTTTCTCTTGCATAATTCATTTTGTTTGATACCATCTTGCGTTTTTCACCTTCGTGGTCGGTGGTTTTCCTAATCCAGGGCAGGAGAGGAAAATAAATACACACAAAGAGGCTGTTGTGGGTAAAGCAGGTGGACGACCGGCAAACCCGTGAGAGACCCAAACAACTCCTTTTGATCGACGTTCATCCTTCCTCTCCTTCAGTCTCCTTCTTTGAAGGAGATTTTGGTGGGTAAATAGGGCCAAGGAACACCTCGGTGTTCATTCCAACTGTTTTCTTCTTCACAATTGAAGGAAATGGGAAACCGTTGATCCATTTGACAAATGTCAATACTTTCCCTCCTCCTTATCAATCCTGTCATACTTAAGCGGTTTACCGATTACCTTATCCGAGTAAATAGAAATACTCATAAGCGAAATGGCTATTAAATGCATTCGAACCTCCATCGTCTCCTTCCCTTCCTTGTCAAAATAAACACCTTTTTTATCTTTGTGAGATTTAAAAACTATTTGATTCCCTCGCCCACTCCCATCTTGCTCCCTTGTACAGGACACAAAGGCTGAGTCTGTAATAGGAAAAGAAACAAAAATGAATTTAATACTTTAATAATAATACAATGTGTGCTCTCGAATAATACACATATTTTATTTGTTGATACGATGTGGGAGTAAAAAACAAAAGGAGATTTACTTCAGCTTATATTTTCCCTCACCATATTACATTTTGACCCGGAATTGGATGAAGCAGTAAATATGACACAATGCTGGGTCTTGAAAGGCGAAACGAATTTAACTTATTATTACAAGATTATCTCTTTCACTCCTTCGCCCACAAAAAAAATGATATTAAAAATGGGAAGGATATTTCCTATACAAAAGGATGTTTTCATATAATATACAGATAATATACTTTACTTAAGTTAATATATCCCACGTTTGATATTCCGTAATATCCATCTGGAAAGAGAAAAACCCACATTGTGTTATGATGGGATTTGGAATATTACGAACCTTTTTTCAAAAAATGGGCATTTGTGAGGGAAAATGTCATGAATGGCCCAGATAGATCAGGAAAAGGTTTTATCTGTCACTCACCTTGGAAGGCAAATCTCTCGTTTCCTTCAATCCCTTCTTTTATCATCACCAGACGAATGTGACCTGAGTGGAGTTAAAAGAAGAGCTCAGGCAGCCTGTCACTCTGACTATTCTTCCAAACCCATTATTGCTTCATATAACTCATATAACATTATCGTTCCTCTTTCTTATGTGGAGGCTCAAGACTTGGACCTTTAAGAATAAGGAAAATCAGGACGAAGTGATTTTAATTTTCAATGTATTGTGCCCCAAATAGTATAACATTCTAAATATTCTCAGATAACTTTTATTATAGGGAGGGGATATTGTAAGAGGAAAAGGAAGTGGAGTATCTCTTTATCTACCCAATAATAATGTCATCTTTCCCACACACACACAGCCTCAAAAGATCAACCATTGTTGTAATGCACATAATAATACGTAAAAGGAGAATGGAAGGAAATGTATACGAAGTAATACGAACAGTCCCATACCAATGCGGGACAATGTAAAATATAAATGTGTCCGGGTTTGTATTGAGATGCATTTCTCCTTTGGGGATGCCAGGTCGGATGAGTGATGGAACTCCCCGTTTTTCTTCTACAAAACCCGGGCTAAGGAGGATGTAAAACTCCAGGTTGGGAGATGATGTGAAGGATGGTCCTTTCCCTCGTAATTCCGGACAATTTCTTATTTATTTGAGCCTTAAGGATTTTCCCGTGTATTTGTCCAACGTCCCATCCCGCTGTGGCATTGGATGACTCGTTTCTTGTCCCACGTCGCTTCTCCGCCTCATGTCGTCTTCGTCCTTTGGACCTTATTATCCTTCTTATGCCTTTCCTCCTTCCAGTGTCCTTTTCCCATACAACTCACAAATATATTCACATTACTAAATACACCGACTATGTAACATACGTAACGTATGGTGCATATTCTGGGGAAATATATGGTATTTAGAAGATGAAATATTCTTAGTTTTACATTGTAGGTATAAGTATCAGTATGTGGTATGTATGGTATAGAGAACATATCTTATTGTGGTATAAGAAACGGGGAAATGAGGAGTCCTACCAGCAGAAACCACTGGACCCTCACGGGATAATCTTCCGAGTTCTGGGAGGAAATAAATCTGAGAGGAATGAGGAATGACATGTTTGAGGGTAAAGGGACAACCTGGCGGAGGGACGACACTTCCAAGAGACACTTAGATGAACTTCCTATACACAAGACCTTAACCGACCCATAATAAAACTCCCACCATTGTTTCCCTCATCCTGGGTGGACAATAGCGAAGGTGGTCTTTTGGAAGTAAGCAGCTCGCGGTGGATTTATGACACTACAATATATTTTTTGGGTTCAATGAAAGGAAGTGAATCTGGAATATATTGTATTTCTCATATACTGTACCAATATATTGTTCAAGGATGGAATATATTGTATAGAATATATTGTCTGAAATATATTGTATGGAAAAGAATATACAGATATTGTATATTCTTTTCTGTATGTATTGTAACTGAGAGGTGGGCAACAAGGAGGGAGGTTTATGCTCCTGAGGTTTCCCCGCTTTAAACTCCATAAACGAGAGTGACAGAGGGAGGAGGGCCCAACTGCCAGGGAACTATAGGGCATTAAGGGCTTCGCTGCCAAAAATCGTCCTTCCCATCCAAGAGAGTTTTGACAGAAAACAGGGTCCTTTTTTGTTCTTTCCTTCTCAATGAGAATCTTTTAGTTCTACTGGTGAGGTCTGAAGGTCCTTGTTTCCTTAATCTCTTCCTCTTTTAAAAGGCCCTTAAACGGATTCCTTCCACCCGAGACACCGTGAGCGTAAACACTCAAGTGGGAGACAGGAGATATGGAACTTATTAGTGGGGCTCTTAAGCCACGGACATTTTCCTATATGGAGATTTGGACCCATGTATAACTACAGAGATCCGTAATGCCGTGGTGCAAAGAAGGTTCCTTCCCCTAGGTCGGAAAATCCGTATTCATATCACCTCCATTGTGAGGAGTGTGAAAGGCCTAGGAATAAGAATGAGAATAAGAATGAGGATCCAATGGACCGCAGCAGTTCCTCCCATTAGCTCAACTCCACTTCCATCAACATTTGCCAGAGATGATGTTTAAAGTGGAGGTTCCCTCTGATATTTAGACTCCGTGGAACTTGAGCCTTCGTCTGTCAACCGACCCGCCTCTCATTTACGCTTCTCATATCCTTCCTCCGACTGCATTCTTTTTCATGGCCTCTTACTCCAACATGGTTCTGGATAAGTGTAACCCCGAATTCCGTCCCTTCAATATGAGTTATGGAAGTCGTATGCGTCTCAGGGCCCGATCTTGTCTTTTTACCCGGTTCTCATGGAACTCTGGTGGAACTCATTGGACGGGTGCATGGCGGATGCAGACAGGGAAATTGGATATTTGGAATGGAAAATATAAGAGAGAAATACATGAGAGAAAATATGAGAGGTCTTTTGAAAAAGAGATACACAATTGTGGGACGTGAAGTTTGAGAAATGTTTTGTCTTCATTTCGAGAACTTCAAGATCTTCCAATCCCTTTCACTTCCAGATGCCCAAATCCAATAAATTCCGATAAAGTTCTCACACTCGAAACCGAGAAGTAACCGCGGTAGGGTTGGAAGAATACGAGGAAGTCTTCCGCTCCGAAAGATGGAAAATAGGAAGAGATTCCCATAAAGATCTCTAACAATACGGTTGGAATTTGAAGGCTGTCGTATATTATGTAATCATCTCACTTAGACTCAGATGATGTCTCTGTGATTTGGAGGGAGGAATTATGGGAAATTCCTTTAACCCAGCTGGCACAAATCCACATCTTTGAATAAGTACAGATACAAAACTCGAATAATTCAATCTCTCTCATGTGGATGGAAATCAAGTTTTTACTCTCCCCTGAATTATGTGAATTTATAAACAATTTATATTATTTGATTTCCTTTAATAATGAGCTTGGATTGAAAGTCGCCCTTTTCCTCCCTTCATAAACAGCCTTATGATTAGCAAGATAATTTATTAAATTTCCTCAATGAACACTTTTATTTTTTCTCCAGCCAATTATTCGTCAAAAGAAGTCTTGGAATTGGATGGCTTCGACAGTTCACGATCTCCATCATACAAATCCTGAGTTTTGTTGAGAGCTCCATGGACTCCAATCGCTTCATCTAACCTTGTCTGTCGGAAGAGGGAATAAAAAATCCGAAATCGTGTAAGTGATTACATGAAGAATTAGAATTAGATCAGGAGATCAAGAATTAGAGGATAGGAAAAACAGCCAAGGCGGCCGGTCCATTTCAATGTATATCTCTCATCCATCTCTTCCATAGGAATTAGGGTCTGGACATCTTACAAAGAGCCTCCCTCAAACCATACACCAAATGTACCAATGTATGTATAAGAAATGGACCGACATATAGGGAAAGTGTGTAGGAAAGAAGTGAAGTGTATCTCACGGCCCTCGAGCATTTTTCTCCATTAGATCGGAATCTGAGTCGTCCCTGTGAGAGAGTGAAATTCTGCATCATCCGTGATGTTAGTGATGTAAGATGGGTTCACGAGGCAGCGTAGGATTATTCCTATTAACTACCAAGCTCTGATTGTTCTCACATCAACTTCGCTGGACAGTTTTTTAAGAGCTTCAATTACCTCGAAAGAGTGCAAGGAGGGGGAGACGCGCGACGTTGAAGAGCCCTGCAGGTCCAAGCCCTGCCCTTCAGAGACTTCAGATGAAGAAGAAAGACACAAGGCAGAATCCATTAGTTTCCAATTGGAAGAAGGCGGGTCCGAGAGAATTGAGACCAAAAATGAAAATGGAATTAGGAGGATGATTGAATGGCCATTTTCATATACCATTTTCATACATATAAGAAATTCACCTATAGAGAATTCCCCTCCCTTGTCCTCTCGAAGAGGAAGTGATGCGATGGGGATTGTAAAATGTGAAGAGCCCCAGAGGGATTTCAAAGACTTGAATCCAGGTGAGGGTTTGGGAGGATCTTATTTATCTGTTTTGTTTAATTCAATAATCGCGCTCCCCTCTCCTTCCACATTCAATGGAGTTGGGTGAGGTGGGCAATGTTCTATTTATCTCGTCCAATTGATTCTCAATTTAATCGGATCCATCCCCTCTTCCAATCCTATTACAACTCTAATTGAAATTGCGCTCCTTCGCCCCTCAGCTAAAATTGAATTGAACTTGAAATTTATTCCCATTGAAAGTACGACCAATTTGACGGCTACTCATACCTTTAAGACGAATTCCATCTCGAATACGTCATTGGGGTTTTTCAATTAAATTCATCAATCTTATCAATCTCAGAGTGTCTATTCAATTAATTGTGTGTATTCCTTTCTTATCTCTCAATCACTTAACATAAATAACTTAAAATCGATCCAAACCAACGGCACCATTCCAACACATCAGGAAAGCAACATTGGTTTAAAATCTTACAATAATAAGAATTTTTAAAATCTATTCCAGATGATTTCATCTTTCAAACCGTGTAATTTTTTACCTTTTCCCTTTTCAATCGAGAAGTTTTACTTTTTTAAATGCGAAGGAAAGCAGAAGGGCTTATTTAATCATAAGTATTATAACCCTGAGCAAAGCCCTAGGATTTACCCCATTTCTATTTAAGGGATGAAATGATGTTTGAGACGGAGGGCCGTAATCTCATTCCGTTACTAGGAAAAACCAGAGGAAACCTCGAGGATTCTAATCGTAGCATCTCCTTAAGATGGTTATTTCCTCTATGACTGATGGCAGGGTGCTTCCTCAAGGGTCAAATGCCTAAAAAGATTCCTCGAGGCAAAGGTATAATCCCATTTGACACTCAAGTGGGAGACTTATATAATAACAATCCTACATAGAAAAATCCTCCAGTTCAGTAATACGTAATATTAAATACGTATACCTAGTATATGTAATATACCTAGTCGTATTTGTATGTATTTATTTGTATATTCGTACATGGATTGTAGTGGGGATGGATTTAATGGAATGAAATACAGCAGGCTTTAATGTACGCGAGTACCTCAGCATGTTTCCTTCACGAACGACCCAAACGTACGTTGAAGAGAGATAGGGGAAAAGTGTGGTGGTTGTGAAGGGGAGTTGGAACCTTCTGTTCCCAGTCACAGCTCAACCGTTGAACTGAGCGGACGTCCTTTAACTCATTCCTGTGCGTTTACTCACCTGAGTCTCCGGCATTTCCGACGGTTAGCCCAGTTCACGAGAATAATACAAATAACAATTCAATTTTAAGCCCCTGGCCGACTTAAGTCCTGCAATCTTAAACCTCCTTCTACGTCTTTATTAAACCAAGTTGAAGCCATTCGTGACCGGTGGAATCAAAGGAAGTGAATTGCCACTTAGGGAATATTCAAAACATTTTGAATAATATTACGGAAGTTCTGATTGACATTGAAGCTCTTCTTTTAATATTTCTCTCCCCATTCTTTGAGAATTCTCAAGTTGACTCTGACAGTGAGAAGTTTGGAAAAGTGCAGAGTGTGGAGATTTGGAAATATTATTAAGAAAATACGAAGAGTTGAAGTTTGATTGACGGTTCCGGTGAAACGAAGTTTTTCCCTCAATTTACTCAAAACTACTGAAGATTTGGGCGGAATAAAGAATTTTTGGAGAGTGATTCATTTGGATTTGTGATTGACTCGAGGGAAGAAATCCGCAGTTTCCCTTTGACTCATTAGGGTCAATTCTTGTTTTCTGAAAACAAATGCAGGTGGTTTCGAGCTTTCCATAATTCCTCCGATGACGAGACATTAAAAAGTTGAAGGTGAGTCAAAGGAATATTACAAGTCTACTTATGCGTGTACAATTACTTTGCTTATTGTTGACCTCTCGAGGCTCATGAGCCAGGGAGCATTAAAATTGAATGTGGAGGTTCATCTTACACTCCGTAGTTAAAAAAACTCCTAATGAGCGACTGGGCGAGCAATAATGCGAATATGAGAAGGAGCTTTCTTATCAGTTATTTCATATGCAAGGGTAACATAAGAACTGTAGAAATTTACAATAATAAAGAATAGTTTGAAAAACATGAAGAAATGGAAGGGATAATAACGATAGTAAAAGATTCGAGTTTCTTCCCCAACCATCATTTTTTCATCCGACCAAATTGTGAGGTTTCTTTTCGAGGGGAAATTAATTGGC
This sequence comes from Neelides folsomi, assembly GCA_034687125.1. Lineage (NCBI taxonomy): Eukaryota > Metazoa > Arthropoda > Collembola > Neelipleona > Neelidae > Neelides > Neelides folsomi. Next base: position 85,144 of record JAQGBZ010000152.1, on the reverse strand, counting down.
TTAATTTTCTGCGAATAATAAGTAATAATTAGGCGGTAGGAGGTGGGAACAGACCCAATGTTTGTGTTTGCTGGTATGAAGTATTATACATTCTGAGTAGAAAAGAGCTGGGTTTAAAAGGCTTAAAAGAAGTGGGACAGTGGGAGGACATGAGGAATCTCTTTATAAGCAAAATACTAGAGGAACATGAAGAAATTAAAAAGATCGCTTCGACATCCCCGACATGACTTTTTGTGTATTTGTAAGAATTTGTGAGCATTTGTTAGAGGTAATGAAACAGAGAACTAATTTCCCCTCGCCCATGTAGGTAAGGAAAAGTTGTTGTGTTTTAGAACTCCACGAACCTTTTTTATTCTTTCGGCAAATGCTGATTATTTCTCGCCTTTTAGCCTAAAAGGTAATCCCAAAGAGGTAAAGAACTCCAGAGTGTAAAAAGTCCATCAAATGGGTAAAAGCACACATGCCGAGTTTTTACTACGAAATGATATTACCTTTTAGCTTCAAATAAAATCTTCATTTTCTCAAGAGGTCTCAGCCCCTATGAAAGCAATTTTAAAGGGGATTTTATACCGCCATTTTAATTCCTTTTGCCCTAATAGGGTCATTTACGAGAAATTAATTACGATATTAAATGCCCTATTTAATAACCAGCTCTACTTATCTCAACAACCCAAACTTAAACCTTGTATTGTTTGCATAAGGAGAAATCAGACCTTTTTTCCTACAGCAAATTGACGAGGTTGAACGACTCGGGAAATGTCATATTTATCTTTTTTCCCTTAAGTCAATAAAAGGTAAATGAGACTTTTAGTTTCTCGTAATAATTGCCCATGGGTTTTGGGGCTTATAAAATACAACAACGCGTTCCGTTCTAATCCGTAGGGCAGATTGAGAGAAATGAGATTTTTGGAGACTTTTCCCCTTTGGTATTCCAATCCCATCAGAACCCAAAGTCCCCTTTTCATTAATAGAAGTTGAAGTTCAGCCAGGGCATGTCCCTCCGTTTATCTTGAATTAGAAAGAAATTTCACTAATTCCTTCCCTACCTAACTGTATTACCCATTCAGTAGTAAATTGGATATCTCACACGTATATGGGAAAGGAAGCACACGGGAAATAGTAGTAAAGGCCTAATAATAGTAAAGGCACATTCCAATGGTTATATAGCACAATTAAAATTTTCATTCAATGGGCTTCTTGTAATGTATTTTTGAAAATGAATATAACGAATGTATAATATATGAGTTAAATAGTTGATGTAGTAATTGGAATTGGTTGTATCGTTTGGTGCTACTGCTGTTGAAAGGAACTCAGGTGTTTCCTGACTCGAATTTCCCTGAACAGGCTCCCTTAGCGTTTAAACTAAAACGCGTACATGAAATTGAGATGGAGGCGATTGGAAGATTCGGACTGGTGATTAGAATCCTACTTTGTACGGTAATCGCTCCTTAAGTCAACTACTCAAATAGTTCCAATGTTCCAACTTGGCCAGTGGAGTAACGAAAGGAAAAAAATGAGATGTAAAGAGTTGGATCTGTTCGGGAGTTGGTGAAACACTCCGACACGACACGGAGTCAAGAACATGAAGAAAAAAACTCTCCTTTCGGATGCAGATAAAAATCAAATGGAATGAAGGAGACTTTTCATTCTATTTGATTTCTATTTCTTCTCTCTCTCCCTCTCTCCAAATGCCAAATTGCTCAATCATCAATGGAAAGGGGAGGTCCATTGATCAAACTTGTCGGCCCATTTTCATTCCTCTCCCGGGAGTTGAGAAAACATTAAAGGAGGAAACTCCTTCAATTTGTGTACATTAGCCATATTAAGGCCCTCTTTCCGGGATAAAAGGACGTCGGAGAATTTTTTGAAAAACCGGTCAATCTTGCCAATACAAACATTTCCAAAACCCTTTCATCTCCCGAATGTTTTCCAAATGGAACATATTATTCAATAGAACACGGCCGTATTATTCAATACCTCCAGTCTCTGAAGTTCAGACTTTTAGGGAACAAGAATAAAAAGAGCGTGTAGGTGGAGGCTGAGACGTAAAAAGGGAAAATGGTGCAGTTGGACATTCATGATCCTGATTACCTTATTTATAACTCTGCCGCCTTTGTTTGATCCCCTCTCAAAAAGGAATAAATGCATTGGAGATGAAATTCAAATAGGAAATTGAAATGAGAAACGAATTCAATGATGAGCCTTTCCAACCCAATCACTCACTCAGTTCACTCAGTTCCGCCTATCTATTATACCTGCAAAACAACCCAATTTAATATTTCAGGCTATTTTTTATACATTTTTTTACTATTAAAGTATAGCAAAGTATACAAAGTAATTCAATATTTTTATATAAATACAAGAATAAGAATGGTAGGATCAGTGAATTATTTACTTTTAGATAGGTAGTGTGTCCCGAAGGAAAAAAGGAATTCGTGAAGGGTTGAAGTTAATGATCAAGAAGAGAATATTTGCTCTAATGAAAAGTGAGAGGATTATTTTCCTCGTGTTTATTTATTCAAATCGAGATCATCTCTCTCCGTGGTTTGCAAGATAATCATCTTTGGAAAGAGAAAAGTTATGGCCATTGATGATGATGAAAATGATGAGAGTCGATTTTTGCCCTTTATTAAACTCCCCTCTTTTGTATGAGCTCCAAGGCTTATTCCATTCCCGGTTCGTTCCTTTAGGTCGAACTAATTGAAATCGATGTGGTGCTCAATTACAAAGTATAGTTAAAGACTCCAAGGTAGTATTTAACTCTCCTTTTTATACTCCCCTTTCAAATAAACCAAAGAAGAACAAGTGAAAGTTTTTTTTCACTTTGATCCTTCAATTTGCTCACTTTGTTTATTAAGTGAACTCTGAAATTCTAAATATTTGTAACCACCGTCTTGAGAAGATGAAGGGCTTAAAAAGATGAAGGGCTGAGGGCGAAATTAATTATACTTTCTTATTCTCCTCCTCCTCTCTTTGTTTTCTCGTTTTTGAGAAGGACAAATTATTCAAAATTGGCCAATATTAGATCTTAAAAAACTTATCGCTGGTATACAAATGTATATCTATCAGTATCTCTCAAAGATCGTAATAATTGAATTAATTAAATTTATAATGTTCAAATTTTTACCAACCCCGAGTCATGTGCTAATTACCTTGTATGCACAATGTGATCTCAAAAGTCATGTACGTGTATTAGAGTTCATTATTAAAAGCCCGACCTTTAATTCCAACATTTGAGGTTGAATCCGCGAATTTGCCCTTCCGACCTTCCATCGAGGGGCTCTTCATTGTGCATAATATCTCCAAAAGGATATAAAATATGTTATATGAAGTGAATGTGAAGGAAATAGCATATTATGATATAAAATAGCGGAAAGAGTTACGGACCTCTGGTCAATTAATTGTGAGGATGTGAGACTATGATCTAACCTTCGGACTCTTCGTTTCACTATCATACACACACCGGACCCAAACGAGTCTCATTGTTGAATCTCCGCAATATTCCTATTACAGCAGGTTGTTCCTGTACAGAAATTGTAATACGTAGTTGTATAATCCATACAAATGTGTAGTTACAAGGAGGATGTGAATGGCTATCTGCATAAGATCGGGCGAGTCTCTCGCGGCTTCACTGACTTTGATTCATATCTGGTGCAGACAGTATGAAGAGCATCATTTCATTAATTCTTATAATATTATCTCCATTGAATATTATGAGATATGTATTATATCCCAGCGTAGGTGAAGGTGAAGGAGAGCATTGAGCTTGGACTTTTTTTAAAGTGGATCTCCATCCATCACCCGACTCACTCTCGGCTTAATTACACTTCCAGAAGAAGTTTGACAGAGAGGCTGAGGCCGAATTGAATTGTTGCAAATCCTCCATTACTTTCTCATTCATTATCTCTTGGACGGTGAAATTCATCGTTCAATTACGATGTGAATTTCAATACGAGTACATTTTTCATCCAGAGTGTACTCAAATACTTAATATGTATGCCTTTACTTAATATGTATGAATAGTAGGAAACAATTGAGATTCATGTGTTTGAGATATGTATTTATATTTGAGAACCAGCTCCCTGCTATGTTCCACTCACAATGTTGTTCAATTTTTCCACTTCAAGGAATGATATTCCTTGTGTGTGGTGGGGACAGACTCGCATATGTTTCACATGTTTGTACGAGTCAGGTATTTCTCTCCAGCTGTTGATGGGCTCATTTTATATTTAAATACTTGTTCTCCTCTCCCTCATCATCATAATTCATCAAGAGGGAATTTGCACCCATTTGAATCCACACTTGTTTATAGACCTGTCCTTCGCATTGGGTAAATTCACCACTGGAAGTATTATTGAGTATGAGCATTAAATAAATAAATTACATATTGAGCATTATCAGCATTCGACGATTCAATTTTGAAGAACAATCCTTCAATTGAGATGAGTGATGCGGCGGAGATTGTGAGTGAATTATTGCTTCAGCTTTCCAGAGCAACCCTCGTCAGTCCACTCATAAAAGGTTAATAGTTAATTTATAAGTTCCAATGGGCGAAACGGAACAACTTGACGGAGCTCAAAGGAATGAAGCCGAGGGATTATGTGCATTATTTTATTATTTAAGAATGTAAAGAACAACTTGCAGAATTCTGTCTCATTTCGCATGAGGAATCATAATAAGGTGAAATGAAGCTCGAGGGAGAGTTTTACAAACTTACTCATCGTTAATCTTATTTCATCTCGAGAGTCTCCGCCCCCAATATCCTTCTCATTATAAATATCATATACAATTCATACTACTTGTGGACCAACTTATTGTTATTTCATGGTAGAAACGAAGAGTTCAATTGGAGGTTCGAGAGGAAAAACATTACACTTTCGAAACGCCAATTCGTTCAAGCATAAATAAACTTAATAATTCCCTTAAAAATTTTTAAATACCTTCTCAAACTTGCTCAACTTTTATGACCTATTGTGAAATGCGGCTGACTCAGCGAGTGTTCGACCTCTGACGTGTTATGTATTTTGTTATATTTGAGGAATGTGGAGAAACTCAGAGACCCAAAGCGGCCATTAAACATCTTGTTTTTTATTTGCGAATAACTAAATACACTCAGCCTTCGTGATAATGTAGAAAAACACACAATTTATATTTTTGTTAGAAATAAACATTGATTTGTGTAATTTTATGCGATGTTTGTCCATTGCTTATCTTTTTATAACGGATTTGTCAAATTATCATATGATAATAATTTATTAATTTATGAAGAATTTGCCTTTGATAATTAATAGTAAAAAGGTTTACGTAATGTCTGGTTTGAGTCACAAAATAAACGGACCACTTTGTGCACATTTACAAAAGAAGAGGGAACGTGTTTTATTTATTTATTTACTCATTTGTAAATAATGTTTTCGTTTGTTTTCCAGCATATGCGGATCGTGGAGCGAAGCTCACGTATTTCATTTTAATGGACTGGATCACTGCCCCCAAATTCCACTGACTCCAACAAAACCTTTGAAGACGCGAGAGCGAAGAAATAGATAAATTTACCAAAATGATTCTCTCAGCAGATTCCTCTGGAATAAATATTAAAAATGAATCCAACCCTTCCCGGTCGACCCTTTTGAGCGCATTCCTGATATTTGGATTAATGATCCTTCCTCCCGGCTCGGGGTTGACGATTAACTCTCACGGCGGCTACGAAGATCTCGTCGTGGCAGTTGGAAACGACGTCCCGCCAATTACATGTCAACAACTCGTCAAGAACTTGCAGGTAAACTTCAAACTCGACCTTTCCATTCTTCATCTTCCCACATTCAGTCAAGGGTTTAAATGCCGTATGAAACGCGTATAAATCCTTGGAACTTTGTATGTTACATACCGGAACTGTTGGAACTTGTATACCATACACAAATTACACATTTGAAAGGATCTCGCATGATAGTGACAAATCGGCTCCTTAGAAAACTTCGAGAAACAGTATGTGTGATGTGCACGGGAGCCTGGGAAAATGTTGTGAGATTAAAAGAATAGAAATTTAGTATTTAAGAGCCGCATAATGTAATTATCAACTTGAAGCCAAAATCAGGTGGAATTTTATTTCTAGACGGATTTATTCAAAAGGTTCATAAAATATGAGATGTTTTTCTTTCCTTATTAAATATAAGGTTAAAGAAATGAGGAGGCTGGGGCAGTTTATCAGAAATGATTCGGAATTCAAAGGAGAGATTTGAGAAGAAATTTGAAATTTAAATGTTTTCCTTCTCATAAGGAGTTAAGTAGATGTATTTAGTAATAGTGGGAGGTATACGAACATAAGCAGTTGATAAATGCACATATCTCGTGTATTTATAGTCGGCTGATGAATTTATTCTCCTCGAATTCCTCATGACAGAAATCATAATTTTTCATAAGGGAAGTATTTAGGGCGGAGTTGGGGAATGAAATGAGTCCTTATACAATTCGTGAATAAATCCTTCTTTTTATTTGCCCTCGTTGGGAGGTTCGTGGGGGGTTGGGAATTATAATAATAACCATTTGAGCCCGGAGATGCCCCGATAGCCACAAACTCCGACTGGCCCTAATCATAATCCTTTTCGGGAGAAAATTGAACCGTGCCGTCCATTCCAACTTACCTGGGAATTGTAAATTCAGAGCGGGTGGGAGAAGAGAAAGTTATGAGTTTATTACAAGGCGGGTTGTAAGTCCTTCTTCCTCCTCCATCAGGGTGATGGGCGAGGAAGCGGGCGGAATAGGAAATAAAGATCCCCACATTACCTCTGCCAAAGTAAATGGGGTTCATAAAGTTAGGTGAAAAGTGGTTGGGAGAACAAACGTCGGATTTCACCTCTGAGAGATGCGAAAAGAGAAAATTTACACAATTCCTCCCGAGTGCTTCTTATAATCTCTCATGGAGATGCGAAATGGGGCAGTCCATTTGGAGAAGATGAAACCGCAATCAGCCGCTGATCACATCAATCTTCACCTAAGGCCCCCGGAGGTCTCAACAAAGTTAAACCCAGGAAGTGGGAAATAAACCGAGAAGTTCATTCCAAGGAAGGGAATAAACAAAAGGTGACAGTGGAGACTCTGACTGTACGTTTACGTGCACGGCTAAGAAAATATATTTTAAATGGTTAATTCGAGTCAGTAGGACTCATTTATTTCCTCTACTTCCTCTCTTTGAGGTCGCAGCATGAGGCTACGTTTATTCCGAACCATTTCCTCTCTAATAATTATAATTTCATACGCTTCGGTCACACCTCTTGACATAGACAGAGAACTTGCCCACGCGGTCTCATGCCAATGTGATTCCTTCCAATGGAATTATACCACACATGCATGAATTACGCTCGTAAAATCTCTCCTATATATCATTTAATTATTATTTTCTCATGCTTACAAGTACAATACTCATGAATTCTCTCTGTCTTCATATTGTTCATACACACTTCATTAATAATACATATTACAATATATGCTCATATACTAAACCTAGTACCAGACATTTGTTCCAGAATTTATAAACACATTCTTACATGTAAAGGCATTTGCGGGTTTGCACGTGGTTGGAAGTTTCATATTTTTCTATTAAAAAATTCCTCACCAAACAAATGGGAATCGAAGGAACAAGCGTTCTTTTTACAGGAGACGTTAATGAACCGGAAATTCGGATAGTTTGGAAAGGATCATCGTCCAACCTCGGGTTTCATACACTTTCCCGCCCCCTTGACATCTTCTTGCTCCGGTTGAAGGATCGACACGATGGATGACTCTCTATTTACTCCCAAATCCACATCCCTCCCCATACTTCTCATATCCCTTTTAATATGATTTTGAGTGCATAGCAGCGGGTTGCATGGGAGAGGCGGGTGCGGAACATTATTGTGAACTCGGATCTTCAATGTTCACCCATCATGTTTCACCTCATCGGAGAGGGGCGGGGAGAGAAGGGGGAAATTAATGGATTTCCTCATTACTCATCCGAGAAATAGAAAAAGTCGCCCTCTCCTTCAAACGACTCGCCCTTAATGAGAGAAGGAGGATGGGGAATGTATGTGATGGGAGGGGAAGGTCTCATAACCTCCCGATTCAATCCATTTCTTCACGTAAGAGATTAGAAGAAGAGTTGGGAAGGTGACGGGCGGCGAACCCGGGGTTTTGACATGGACTGCGTACTACAAAATACATATGGATATGTACATTCGTGTTGTTGGGGCCTCCATGGGTCATTTGGAGGGAGGCCCTTTGCGTTTCCTTTCCTAGAATCCAATTCCAACTCTCATTTTCTCCTTGAAGGGGGCTGGACACGTTCGGTCGACGTCACTCCAACTAGAGCTCTCATATAAATGCCTTGTTTATATACCAAATCATTTGGGCTTATATCTAAAACATTTTTGTAGCTAATCATTTGGTCTTATATGAGGAAATTGTATGGGAGTTGTTGCGGACGAAGACGAGGGTCAAATCCTCTTCTAATGAAAATACAAAATCCATTAAGATACATTACACTAAAGGTATAACTACATAGGGGTTAAACCTTATTATCCCAGGTATACTTTTATATAAAGGGAGTTAATTCATCCAATGTATTCTTTCCTCTCCATATTAAGAGGAATACTGACATGACCAAGGAGGGCATTTCGCCCTTTGAAGTTGACTTCTTGCATGAGAGCACGAGATTGTGGACGCCGGTGGCATGTCCGACTCACTACACAACCGCTTTTCCAATCCATGTACAATGAATTTCTTCCTTAATCGATTCGTTTTCCCTCCCTCTCTCGATAGCTCCACGGCCCATATTAAAACATCATGAAAAATCTAACAGTATGAAATGTGTATTATATAATCTAATATATTAGGATTATTACATGTGAAGGAAAAAAGTTCTCCTTTAAGAACTCCATGAGAAATCGAAGGGGAAATGCGCGAGGTTTCTTGAGAGTGTATTACATCCATAGTAAACTGAAGGTATTGTGTTTCGTTAGTGTGTTATGCAATCTGTTCGTTTAATCCATAAAGTTAATCAATCGAGGCAGAAGGAATCAATTCCCCATTCTTCACACCCTTATCTAAATGACGATAAGGAGTGACAAGATGTGCGATAATTTACAGATTACTCAGATTAACTTTCCTCACATGAACTTAAAAGTCACCTGAAGGGACCTGAGGGGACAATTAAGGAATTTTGCAAAGGTGAGACGATTCCTGGTTTATCGGGAAAAGAGATTCATCAAATTTGGATAATTTGGAGGTGCAAACAGTAATGGACGCGAGGGCAAACGTGGAACTTGTACCGGTACAAAATTGTCCGCTGAAGGCGTACACTTTGCGAACCCATCACCCACGACCGTCCAAATTTGCATACAATGTAAACCCTGGCTCGCACATTGGATTGGAGGAAAAAACGAGGTTTGAAGGAGTTGTTCTTATCTTCCCATTATTTCTCATCCCCATGATATTCATCGTCGTGATTACAATAATGATTTCTGGGGAAGTGTTTGGTCTTCGACGGCGCCGGGGCTTCATTGTCTTTCCAACTTGTGGAGGGAAGTTGAGAGAAGTTGGGCCGAAAGTGGTCGGCAGAAGTGTCGGGGCTTCCTTACTAACAAGGATTGTAAGTAGGATTCCCTGTCCATGTCAGCCGCTCACCATGAGCCCATGCATTATACCCACTAGGAATTACCCACACAGATCCCACTGCACGGGTCGAGGAAATTGCTTCCACACAGTAGAGATCCGAGTAGTCAAGTGGCTTGGCACCCACAGCTCACCTCGCACCTCTCCGCGCCTCGCGTCAGGGAACCTTCAAATACAATAAACAACTCCTTTTAATGGACATCAAATACATTTAAGCCGAAGAAAAGTTATTGAAAGTATTTTCATTAAAAAATATTAGATTATATTTTCATAGATAAGTCCGGCGTTTAGTAGCTTATAAAATACTGCATTTGAAAAAATATGAAAATATACAATTAATGAATCATATAACTTAATTAGGTAATTTATGCATTTTGTTTACATGAGTCTTTTGGCCTTTGAATGTTTAAGTCCTTGTAAGTGTAATTTCCAAATGCATTAGTATGTCATAAATTTTTGAATATTTAGTTTTGAATAGGGAATCTGAATGGAAATATGTACAGTTAAAAGATTATGAAAATGTTGAGATGTAAAAGATAATGAAATTAGATTGACTGCGCAGTTGAATATTCCACTACTGTGAGAAAGGTTCTACGGTATGTTGCGGTTAACGCGTGGACCCGGAATTGGTAACTTCACATGTGATTCTTCCTCACCAGGAGCCGACATGAATAGTTTTGACTCCTTAATCTCCCTATTGTGAGATTGGAGGTCTGGAGGAGCGGAGACAGCGGAGAATATGAAATCCCGTGACTTGATAAGGCAAAAACCAGCAAGATCCGAGAGATATTTAAACCCTCAGAGAAAAACGTCTATGTTGATCTTCATCTCTCCACAATTCCCATCTCTGAACACACACTGGTACAAGGAGTGATGCAAATTTCCCGTGGTTTCCTTCTCTCCTTGACATCCTCATGGAGCATATGAATATTACAATACAAGATCTTTCACACTCCCTGAACTCAGCTCTGGCTTGGCTCTGACTTGGGTCTGAAGGCAACGAACGGGTTCTTGGCTGATTAAAATGAAATGTTTGTCATTTCAATGAATTCCCATCTTATCAAGATTTCGAGAGACCTCTTCGTTTATCCCATTATGAATGACTTCGTGTGTTCCACGAGGGTTCGTTGGTTCGTTCCTGTGCATGTTGGTGCAAAATTGTCTGGCTGGCCATTATCAAGTGACCAACAACGCCGCGGTCATTCAATCTAAATTAAGGCTTAATAAGCCTCGCAGTCGGCGGATTTGACACTTGTGCGTTTATCCGGACATCACTCAACTTTGATTATTATTTACAAACAGAGTCACTCCGAGTCGTGCTCAATTTTTCACTTCCCATTAGCACCGTGGAGGAAAAAGGCAAGGAATCCTTTTTCAATGGAGATCCTTCTCATTGAGCCGGACGATCTTTTCTTCTCGATTTTGATGGTCGGGTGAGTCCTCCGGAGCCTTCACCTTCTCATTATTCCCTTCCGCGAGGAGAGACGAAGATCCCTCGACACTGTATTTATATTCGCCTTTATGGATGCTCAATGGGCATATAAGGACGGAGGACGGCCATTCACAACAAATAATTTCAATGGGAGAAGGTGAACGGACGAATCACTCATATTTATCAAACAGTCAAAATCTTATACAAAATATAATCCTAATTCATATAACTATATGGATTCATATACCATATATAAATACTACTGTAGATTACAATGTCAGTGTATATAATTTCATATTTAAAGGATCGGTATTTTACGATATAACAAGATCAGTATGCAACTCATATATTTCATATAGGATCGATACTTATTCAACTCTCTGTTCCATTACCAGTTTTTCATTGGCTTATTATGTAAGTAATATACTCATTGACGACCATTATTTGAAGTGGATGATTTTCAATGGAAGATTTATGCATTAACTCACCTCTGAAGAAACCAGAACCAAGTGACATGGAAAATGTATATGAAAATCTTTTCCAATTTCCTCACATTCCCATTGAAGTTTTCTACATGGAAGCTGAGTAGAATTTGTGTCATTGGGTTTAATAAATTGAAAGAGATTACATAGAAATTCATAAAATATGATTTCCACTTTATCCCGTTTTATCTTGATGTGTATTCATTAGGAGGGCTGAAATATTGAAATGTAATATGTGGGATGTGGCGTGCGGGCGGTGCGGGTCATTTCATATTTCATCTTTTTGAGGGGATTTGCGTGAGGAGATGGCTAAAATGGTGGATTTGGGTTTTGGGGCTCATTTTCCCATACTTCGTATTCCACTTTTTCCCCGCCGCGTCTCTCACGGCCTGAAGATCATTCCTCGTCTATAGATAATCATAATAATGGTGAAGGAGGAGTTTCCAATGCGAGACCAGGGCTAATTTAATGTCTACTCCGTGTAATTGAATATTTAATAGGGAGAGGTTGAGGGTTTGACCCTAAGGGTCCTCCCATTAACAGACTCCACGGGAATTGTTGACATTGGCAGTCCGCGGGTCACATTTCCTTTCTTATTTATTCCCCCCATTGAGTGGAATGGGGGCTCATGCAGAAAAGTGAATCTTTACGAACCTGCTGCTCCACACACTTCAATCTTTATTCCTTCACCAATTTACAAATCCAATCTCCTCTTGTGTACTCTGGTCATATACTCACTCAGTCAGGGCTTGCATACAAGAGCAAAAAATGTTTGTTCCTTGTAATAATAATGGGAGTTGTTAAAATGTTCCTTCATTAGAAAAATGTTTTATATGTGTTTCTGCATCAAATATATTATTACATGTCCAATATATCCATCCCACATACCTTCACTTGTTCCAGCTCCCAAATGCACATTTGTTGAAGTGCATAATAGTCAGTTGGTATAAACAAGTAGGAATCTGGTCGTTGGGAAGAGCAAATGAATTTAAAGGAGGGGAGAATTTACTAATTGTGAGCGGAAGGGCGAGTGGCGAGTCGTAAAGTAGCTGTCGGTCTAATTATGCTTACACGGTTCCAATGGACCGGCCGGCCCAGAACACTCTTCGGATTATGTATACCTTGGAAGATGATACTCCATTTCTTATGATGGGGGAGCCAAAGAATGCGCCCGTCGACAAGCGAGAGTAATAGTAATGACTTCTCTCTCTCTTTCTCTCCTCGACACATGTGCTCAAAGTTGTAAACCTGAGTTTCGGAGCAAAAACAAACCTTTTTTTCTCACAGGTCTCTCTTGGGCTTAAATGGTCATGTTCAATATACAAAAATGTATGTAAGACTCCTTTTGAGAAACTTTTAAGGGAACTTGAGACTTTATTCTGAGGGCTAAAGTTATTCTTATTTTCGAGTCTTGCTGTGATGCAAAAGTTGTAATAAGTAATGTAAGACCGTTGAAACACATGAGGCGATGTGAGGGATGAGGGAGATTTGGTGAGAGAAAAAGAAGGGATCATAAGGAACACACCCCGTAAATGAGCTGTTTCTGACCCCTGGAGCATTTGGTTCTCTCCGTCTGACCTCTCCTCCTCCTCCGTTCTTGTTCTTGGGCCTCGGAGCAGTAAAATACCTTTGGAGGAGAGTCGTGGGATTAGCCTTCCCCATTCCTCCAAATCCACACCGGAGAAATGATGCGGTGGAGACGGAACCGCACTTCAACTTATTCTCCACAGATCATCCATGCATTTCATTATCATCTGGATCTTGAACCAAAAGGCTCGGATTCACCCGCAAGGCGCCTCTAATGAAAACCACAAGTTTAATATATTAAAGAAGGACCATATGGGCGCGCATCTGATTATTCCTTGCCCCGCTTTTTTCACCCAACTTGAGGTCCTCAATTATGTATTCCCATTTCTTCTCATTTCGAATTTTTCGAGCCACTGACCTATGAATTTTTTACAACTGGCTCTACTATTTCCCACCTATCAAATTAAATATTTTACAAATTACATTGCTCTGTTTGAGAACTATAAACAAAGCGTCATTCCGCTTTATCAAATCCCCAATATCAGTCTCAATAATTAAATGGAAGATGAATCAAATCCCGCTAGTAATGTTTCTCGATTATCGGTTTAATAGAAAAAGAGGGGAAAAAATCCTACTACGCTACGCGTCCTATAAATTTCAATATAAAAGTCGTCTTGGACTTTTTATAAGATTGTACTTTACATGTAGTTCAATCACCCAGATACTCCAATCTGAGGATCATATGAATAACTACTCCGTTTAAGATTCAGGGAGCTTCTCATTTGGAATCTCGTCCAGGATCATCGCGATGAGAATGAGGAATTGAATTAGAAGGAATTTGATGAAGGGGGTGAGGTGCATAGTTAAAGGAGTTAAAGGACTTGCGTTCGTCCTCATCCGCAAGATTGCTTTCCCGCATCTAATGGGAGAAGTAAAGGAGTTTACGAGTCGTCTTATAAAAGAATGTGCTCGCGTCAATGATTGGAAGAGGCATGTGGAAGTTTATCTGATTAGGAGGCCTTTGAGCGTACGCATTCGAACACTTTGAACCTCAGGGCTCCCAACGCCCCACGCCTCAACGTCCAACCAATTCAACCATCTCGGAGCATATAAATAGAAATAATGGGAAATTGAGGATCTTAGAGGGAGGTCCAGAGAAGGCGAAAAACAAGAATGTTTCCATTCTTGGCCCATTCCAAAATTCAATAGCCAGAAGGACTGATTTCTCGGTCTGGTTTACATTCGAATCCGATGGGTATCTAATGAATGGGGGATCTTGGGCTCTGGTATTTTCATTTCATTATTATTATTAGAGATATGCCCCTATTGGGATACTTATACTCACTCGATCATCTCGAGAATTGGAGTGATAAGACGGAATAGAAAAATGTATTGTGGTGAAAAAGAGAGCCTCGAGTTAAGAATCGGGAGATTTCCAGATTAACTCGCCCGATTGCGCCAGCAAAGAAAAATCTTTTTATCTCCCTCTCATATTACTTCATATTTCATATACTTATATATTCAATTTTTTACAAGTTGATTCGAAGAACGACCCCAGTTATTACATATTAAACAATGGAATATTCACACAATGCATCCTATAATAGAATATCAAAAGTGTATAGATATTTCCAAAGTGTAAAGATATTTTGGTCGATTGTGATCTCTTAACTTTGTAATCATCGGAGCATTCTACTTCTTGGATACGGCCCTATTATTTTAGAGGTCCTGTCCCTCTCCAAACTACAAGAGTGGAAATAGGAAAGTGGTTGATAAACCTGATAAACTCAAATGATAAGCCATCCCAATTCATCCCTTTATCAACTTCTACTATGGACCAATGTCTCTCCTATCATACACGTACATTGTACATATTTCAGGATTTTGAACAACCCTTATTACCAATATTATAGGAATGTGTAAAGTTGACTTGCACAACAAAGGAGCGGCTATTTGGGACCTTATCAAAATTTTGAAACCAAGTTCAACGTCAACGTTGACTCTAAAGAGATGTATGAGGGAATTCAATACATACTTATTTTAACTACAGATACTAAAATATTATATACGAGGTTCATATAATTTTAATATGTATTTTTTTGTATAGTAATACCTAAAGGTATATTTTACTTAAGGGTATAAGTGGAAGTTTTGAAATTCAAAGCAGAGTATTTTTTGGACAATGGGTCTGTTATCTTGTAGGTGCAGTAAGTATATCAATCAAATGATGATTTGATGTTTGAGGTTCCGAGACCTTGACGGCTCCCAATCTCATATCTTGTACAAGTCGATATTAATCAGGGACAATCACGTTGAAAATACCCTCACAGCCCTTAATGAAGCACGTGGACAATGCCTTATTACATTTAATAAGCAAGATATGAGAATCCCTTCAGGACTTCAAACCACAAATCGATATCAGTAAATATAGGAAATGTATCTTCATGTAAATACATTCATAATAACATACGTACATATAGTATTTAAATATGTATTGTATGATCTTCTCAATACAATACACAGGGGACATTATAATCATAGAAGATATCTCCGTTGGTTATTAATGATATACCTGTATGAGCTCTCCATTTTTATTACTTCTATTATGTATGGATTCATTCCATGGCCCAAGGGGATATCAATAGCTGAGTGGGAATAAGCATAAACCCGAGAGATTTAACGAACATGTAATGGAGGAACTCATATAAGTTTACAATGTTGAGATTCAACCTGTTCATCCACCTCTTCGCGACTCGCCCTCACTCCTTGTTCCCTGAATTAAAAATTAGAGACTCACACGAACGGGAATCATCATCGTTAGAAGCCTTTTTGCTTAACTTCTCCGCCCTCGCCCGTGTGGTTCCTCTTTTGACCAATTTTCCATCCATTGACCAACTGTCAAAGGCGCCGATCGGCCAAATTCTCCCAAACTAATACTTGAATTTCTTGAACTTGGGAACATAAAAATGGTCGTATTTTGTATTGTGCTGAATTATCATTCTGAATTGCACTGTTTATGACTCCATTCGAAAAAAATGTTAGAGGCCAATGTTGGGGAGATTATAAAGGATTTCAATGTTGAGGGGTTTAAAAGTGAAGGAAGGTTGGGTTGATTATGAGTATTAAATATTATGATGGTTGGAAATGACATAATTCATCTCATTGCCTTTCATTTCCTTGCGCCATTCCTGATTCATGCCCTCACTTTGCAATGCAAATTGGCAAATTTGTCAACGAAGGGTTAGCCTGGTAGAGGAAGATAGGATTTGTGATCCTGCATAAACGAAGAAGACTCAGGAGAGTATTTATTGCTTATGAAGCCAAGATTTTCAAGTCGTTGGCTTCTCACTCTCACCTCAGTCGAGGAAACGACGAATCCGGCTTTGATAACAAAAGTCCTTTCGAGTCGCGAGAAGTTGAGAAAAGTGCAATTTTGTATGGGAAAGTTCCTTTATTGATAGGAACCAGCCGAGTCTGTTCGTCTCTGGATCTGCAAGGAATAAACGAATTAAAGAATTCCTCTCACAAAAGGGTGAATGCGTAAATAAAAGGAAGAGGAACATTTGGAAAGGTGAGACTCGTTATAAATATTACGAGTCTTTTTTTTTCTCGAGATTTGTGGCCACCTTGTTTGTTCGAAGGAGGCTCGAGGAGATTTTCCCAGCCTCTCCTTCATTACGTCCAGAGACTCTTCGCTTTCAACCCTCTCTTTAAAGGAGACTTTGGAGAAGAACACGAGAATGAAATATGGAAATGGGCCATGTCCTTTTTCATTCTGGGAATTTGAGGCTCCATCGACGCCAATGAAGTGTGTCAGGAGAAGGTTCTGAAATCTCTAACACATGTTGGAAATTTTAATGGAGAAGTTCCAAAGCCCTTGTACAGATCATGATGGCCGAGAGAGTTGTGGGAAAAATCATTTTTCTTTTCAACTCCTTCAGGTTAAAACTCACTTTTATATTATCCAAAACTGACTCGAACTTGCTGAGGCAAAATTGAGAGAAAAAAGTTAGATGGAATAAATATGATGGAATAAATATCATTTTTTAACTCCAACTTGTAATAGATAGGAAATTGACGTGTATTTGGGATGAGAACTATTGATGCAGAAATTCCGAGTGTATTGAAAGATCTCTATTGAATAGAATGGTTTAAAATATGGTGCCTTGAGGGGAAGATTTTTATCGGAGTCAAAATACTCATGTGGGATCATCTCATAATATCATATACATAATTTTTATAATATTCATCTTTTCCCTCCCACTCATTCTCTCTCTTGTTCTTTTGGCCTGATCCCACACCTATTGGAAATCTGTGTATCCTCCTTTGTATTCTTCCCCGTCGTGTCCCATATTGGATGTGCTCGAAGGCGGTGATCCATCAAACACCTTCGCAAGTTCGTGGTGAAGAGATTCACCCTTGTTACCTCATGAGTTATCTCAGGCCCTTTTTACACTTGAATTAAGACTCCACTATTGAGGTGAATGTCGATGGAGTAAGTTGATGGAAAAGTTCAAGTTTTTACCAAATGACGTGTGTTTGTGTGTTAAAAAGTATGGTAAAGGGAAGTTTGAAACAATGTTCTCGTGTGTGTGTATTTTCTTAATCACTTGAGAACAGACTTCAAAAATGAGGGGAGAATCCATCCATTTCCACTACTTTTTACTTCTTGGATAATAAGATGGACCCAAAAGGAGTTTACTGTTGAGGAGAAAAACAGTCAAAAATTGAATTCCATTTCTCAGAATCTTTTTTATCGTCATTGGGAGTTGGAGGTTTGGATGGGAGTCAATGCATCCTCGTGGCTTCATTTAAAACGGAATTGAATGTTGTGGAAAAACTTGAGGTTTATCTCCTAATTCCTTTGCCCAAGAATAAGTCTTTTTTTCTCACATTCGTCTTTCGATTCCCCGACAAGAAATGTTGAAGACAATGAGGAATTTGTGCAATGAAAATATAGGGAGAGATAAGTAATTGAAGCAGAGAAACGAAAGCAGTTCAGTCTATTTACAATTTTATGTGTTCAGACAAACTCATATGTACAGTATATGTATTACATGTATTATAATCTTGTAGAACTTTCTATCACTCTGGTGGTTCTTTTGAGTGGAGAGTTAATTTCTTTCAAAATCTAATCTGCAGAAGGTGCAGATGAAGGAGTGAATGGGGCATAAAAAGGAGAGAAGAAACGGCGTGCTCAATCTCAAAGCCCTTATCTTAAAAGTGACGCTGTGGGGATGAATGGACCTTCTTTTAAGACAGTGGAGGAAGGATGATTAGAGAAAAAATTAATTGCATTCACCAATTCCCTCGTGTGAATTGGAATGAAATTTCCGGAGCTCCGCAAGAGTTCTCTCTCTCTCTCTTATACGTACAAAATTTATATCTCGTTACATTATCTATATATACAACAATGTTCCCTTTACTTCAATTGCACTCCGTGCATTTATCTCCGTTGAGAATCTCCGTTGCGCGGAGGTGAAAAAGATTAGCAAGAAAGAACATAAGAACTTTTCGATCATGTAAGAAATCAAAAATCATTGTTGATTGATATGTTTTTACTTCTTCGGTCCTCTCGGCCGCCGCAGAATGCAAACGGTTCATTTTTGTCGAACGGCTCGCCACCACAAGGGGACAAGGAAATGATAATCGAAGAGAACAGCGGAGATCCAGAACAGGACGTTTGTTTGATCATCCTCATAATGATAATGATGAGTGGCTGTTTTTCCCTCAGTTTGGTGTATCATTGTCTGATTGCCATCATCTCCCACCGCCTCATTTGGAGAGAGATGGATTGGGAGTTAACTCTGTGCTTGGGGAGTGGTCGAAACTTCTCCAGGCGTGTGCTCACCTTCCACTAGAAATCTGATCCAGAGAAACATCTTTAACGACCCTCCACTTCATCTCTTCCAAATTCCCTTATCTTTAAATCTCTTCTAGACGTTGCACTCCCATTATTTACTATAATATCTACAATGATCTTCTTTCGTGTAAAATACACACATTTGTATATCTCGTTACAATGGAATATAAGTACTACATTACTATGATGTGGTTTATAATTATACTTAACATAGGACTCTTAAATGGAATATAAAGCAGACAATGTAAATAGTACGAAACAATAAATGTATCAGTATCATTGACATTATTACATTCTACGAGGGGAGGATCCGTGATGAGTTGATGAGAAAACATAAGTAAATAAATTAGTTGGACATGTATGTGTAAAGGAGAACATGTGTATGTGTATACAAGTCCAATCAAGTGTCATTATAACTCAAAAGGTGAGAAAAGAAAAGCTAATTCTTATGTATTGTTCCAGGGGATCTTTGAGTCCGCAT
This sequence comes from Neelides folsomi, assembly GCA_034687125.1. NCBI lineage: Eukaryota > Metazoa > Arthropoda > Collembola > Neelipleona > Neelidae > Neelides > Neelides folsomi. The sequence goes on along the minus strand of JAQGBZ010000152.1, from coordinate 65,720 downwards.
CAGAGTCACTCCATGTGGCGACGAAGGGAAAGAGTTACTTCCACCGCGTCCTCATTGTCCTCCCTCCCATGTGGGACCAGCGGGCGTGTGGGAGTCAAATCATCCCGGCGCCCCGAGGATTCACATCAGCGGCTTCCATCGCTGCGGCGGAGTTCAGGATTGGCGGCGAACATCCCGTCTTCGATCACAAACCCTGGACCCAACAGAGCCAAGGATGCGGAAAACCTGGGGATTTCATCTCCCTCGGCTACAAATACATCCTCCAGTACAATGAGAGCGAGAATGGGCGAAGCCAACCAGGTAATTTTTTAGCATCATCATCCCCTAAATTCCCTTCATCATGTCTCAATTTAAATTTTTTGGATTAATAACCGACACTGGAACGAGATTTGGCCATTCGCGAGATGTAGTAGGATTTAGATTTATTTTTATATGGAACATGACAGATTTATGATTAAAATGATTATTATGATGTCCAACATGATGGTTATTTTACATTTTTGTGAAGATGGAGAAGAAATGTATCATGTTGTTGACGACCGAGGAGGTTTTTTAATAGACATCTTTAGGTGTTTGAACCGTGAATACTTAAGGAAAATTCGGAGAGGTTCGTGAGGGGAAGCCATTGAAGAGCGCAATTTCTAAACTCCCTTCACTTTCAAACAAGAGCAAATGAATGTGAAATGTAGACAAATTAGGTCTTAATGGCTTCGTACCTCGTACGTGGAACGAGTTGAGGGGGAAGATGCGGAGCGATGGAAGGTAGTCAAATGACCAAAATCGCATGTTGACTCCGATTAAGAAGGAGAAATGAAGTGGAGGAGGAAGATGAGTGGAAGAGTGATGCGATAAACACTCACGGCCCGGGAGCTCAATTACTTCTACCAAAATCCATTGCCACTCAGATCATCTCCTTCTCCATTACCTTCTTTAGATGTGAAGAAAATTACACTGATTTTCCTATCTTTATTGCTTCAAAAGCACCGACGAGATTTTTTCAGAATTTTTAAAATTATAAAATATTCTTGTCATAAAATGATTAGAATTATTGAGGCTTCTGTTAGGATTGACCAAACATGAACTTTTTTTACGTATTTCTGTTTAACTTGATTATTTATTTAGAGGATAAAATTTAAATAAAAAGTATGAAGTAGGAAAAAGTTTAAATGAAAAGGTCGTTAGATTTAAATGGGAGAATTTATAGTTTGAGTTTGAGGTCTTTGAGGACATGTCAATATTTAAGAAGGGATTGAACAAATTGTGTTAACTTTCCCCTTGTGTGTGCATTTGTGTAATAAAAATCCTAATTTTGACTTTCTTTTCAGACCGGGACTTTGTTCACGAGTGGGCCAAGTTTCGATATGGAGTATTTGAGGAAACTGGGTTTCGGAATGACCCCATCTATCCACCTTCATACATTGAATCCGGCGAGGTCCGAAAACCAAATTCTTGCACAAATGGGCCATTGAATGGAAACTGGTACGAGGGAATTTTTTCAATTTCTTTTGTTTTTTCTCAAATAGGATTTCATTTTCATCCTTCAGAAAATGGCAGAAAGTCGTTGGCCTTTATCGCTTTATTCCCATTCAAGAGGATTTTGTTTTAGAGAGAAAAGCAGAGAAAAGTATATTTGCTCATCGTGGAGGAGATATTCCATTAAAAATAGAACCCATGCATAATGGAAGAGTCCGCAAAGTGAGAATAATAAGCAGAGAAGATAAGATAGGGATCTTGGAAGCGTGATTATGGATTTTTAATGAGAATCATTCCAGAGTGATTATAACAAAAGAAAACGAGGTTTTTTATTCATTATTCCTCTTTTTTCTTCCAACTCATCCGTCTCTTTTGAGTATAATGAGGGGCCACGAATTGAAGCTCCTTTTTTAAAATCTCGTAAGGACCCACACGACCTCCATTCAATTTTAACCAAAGAGATTGACGTCGATAATTTTATTCAACGTCTCAACCCTTAACGAGCAAACCCAAGCTAACAAGAAACCCAACGAAAGGGAACTTTTAAGATGGGAATTTCGATAAAATAGCGAGGAAGCAAAAATGCGTGCAAGCAGAAGTCGCAGTAATTAAGAGCGAGGATTTGAAAAAAATAATTAATTTACTTTAATTATTGTTAAATATGCTTTAATTTAATTATTATCATTCCAGGTCTGGTGGGTGTGACCTAAAGGGCAAAGACTGCATCTTCGTCCCTAGCCACAAAGACAATGACAACATCACGAGTTCGATCATGTCACATCCCCATTTGGCGAATATGAGGAGTTTCTGTGACGGTTCGAATCACCAGAGTGAGAGCCCAACGAAGCAGAATTTCCTTTGTGACCGGAGGTCCGTCGGCGACGTCGTCTTCTCTCATCCGGATTTCCGGAATATGACTCATTCTCCCAGGTATAATAAGAAGCCAATGCTCTTTTAAGATAAATACCAAATACCATTTCTTGTATTGACTCTTCAAATTCACTTTCGACCTACAAACACCCACGGGTTTCCAATCATTCTTACAATAACAAATAAATGCCTTTAACCCTATGCCCCATATAACGTCTTCCCTATGTTCCCAAATGGCGGGGATTGAAAAGACCTTTTCTATTTACAATTTTCACTTGAGAGTCTTCGAGAGTTTTGTTGACTCGTCATTGAAGAGGAAATGAATCCGGAGTATTGTGGAGGGATTTGGACAAACTCTTGTGTATGATCCTCGTGTGTTTGTTTTTATGCTTTTCTCGCTCTTCTTTCCCAATGTCCGGCTTCCTTTGATTTCATTCCTTTTTATTTTCTCACCTCTCATGCATTTAAAGAGAGAAAAACAACCTTTGGTTGAATCCTAATGAATTCGACAAGGATTTTCACTTTAACAAAACACTGATTGACTATTTTTTTACCTTTACAGAGGCCGGATTGACTTTAAACCGGAATTTGTCATAAAGCAGCTGACTCAGCCCCGGTTCGTGCTCATGATCGAAGAAACCGGAAACATGAATTTACGCGTATGAAATTTCATTTCCTTTTTCATTCATTATTTTTTTTCCAAAATGGAAGAGTTTTTTTATATCTTGTGCTTTATTGAACATATTTTATTATGAGATAAATTATAAGTTTTTTATGTTAAAGATGAGAATCATTTTTAATATAAAAGTTTATGAAGAACTTTGCTCTTTGAATGCTTTGACCGATGAAGTTAATGGGCGAGTGTTGACTTCTGTGAGGTTGAGTGAAGTCGGTGTGAAGGTTCGGTCTCAACTTGTTCACGAGGAGATATGGAAGTGTTTGTTTCCTCAAAGTGCAAGTAGTTGATTTCCTCATGGATTCTCCATGCTCACTCAAACTTCCTCTTTGTTCACTTTCCACTCAGCCTGAACTTCCCCCGGCTCCCTTTCGTGTTCTGACAATTAAAGCTCAAATCTTCACGCTCTCCAAGTTTAGTGATGATTACAATATCAAATGGTTTCATAATGAAACACAATTGCGGTAATTAAATGTCAAAATGTTAACGTTTCAAAACAATTATTTTTACAATTATTTTTCTCATTTTTACGTTTTATATAAATATTTAATCATGGAAGCTAAATACATAAAACTGTATTGAGAAATTGAGATTCATTTTATTTTTTAAAAATCTTTTTATTAACTAACGATAATTTTTTGATAAATGTTAATGGAAAATTCTTGAGAGGGTTAAAATGAGTTCCAGACATCCCGCATATTTGAAGTAGTAATAATTTTAATCAGTGATCACAGTTGAGTGAAATTCGATAAAATGGACTTCATCCTTCGATAGTGAGCCAAATGGACGTCTACCGTAAAAAGAAAAACCCGTTTGCCCGCATTTTTGTTCCTCGAAGGAAGAGAAAGGCGGCTTATCCCCCACTTACCTTCATCCCCACACAGACAGTTTTAAATCCCCGGAGTCTCCGCATCCAAAGAGTCAAAGAGCTTATAAATCTCCCTCCTTCTTCTTCAAGGCATCTTTCCCTGTTGGATTAAACATAATAATAAAAAATGTTTCCGGACTGGTGGTTTACAGGACGTGTGGAAGTATCTGAAGCTGGCCATCCGAAAATTTATAAAGTACGACCTGCCAACGGGGACACAAATAGGATTAATGACGGTCAACTCGGACATTCGGGTCTTGGCAAATATGACGAGTCTTGAAGACAGCGAGCGTGGAAGGGGAACCCTTGCTGAGAAACTCCCAAACTACCCCTCGATCGAACCGATGAGCGGCGGGAGTTTGTCGCTCCTCAAGGGAATCACCCAAGCAATCAATGTAATCACATTATCTTATTTTCCTCCACTAACTCCCCTTCACCGACCCTTCCCAATATACCAACTTCTCAGTTTCATATTAAGTAATCGTTAGTAAGACCATTATTAAGGCAATTATATTCATATCAGTAAACATTGGTTCATGGAAATAACAAGTATTACAATATACAAAATGGAGTATAATATAAGAGCAATTTGTATATGAAGTTATGTATTTGTACACATATGGAGAATATGATAACTGTTTTTAACTAATGGTTCTTGTAACTCTGATTTTGAAAGCTGGGGAGTCAAATGCGGAATGATAAGTAGGACCAATGTGCATATATGTGGGAAGAAGGGGACGACTGAGGAACCGCGAAATGAGCTCATAATTCATTTCTACATTTTACCCGGACCAACTATTGTTGGCCAACAAACACACCGGGATTTTCTCGCTCCGTTGCAGACCATTATGAGTCGGAGTCATATATGAGGATATATGAGAAGAAATGTAATATACTTATTAGTCGCTAACTTGTAATAGCAGCCACTTATAATTGCTATAAAAGTAATCTATATAGTTAACAGAGGAACTTCCACGTATCATTTCCCCTTTATCGCTCTTTAACCAACTTTCTAATCTACTAACTTAATTAGCAATGAGATTTGTCTTTATTACGTTTATTACTTACACTTTTTGATGCATTTAAATTTGAATTTATGAGGGTGAGATTCGGAGTTCAAGTTTTCTTCTCATTTCCTCTTCGAGTCCCGCAGGAACTTCCTTCCCCAACACCGACACGTTCTCTTTTTCTAATAATTGTATTTATGACCATTTTAGTTATTCTTCCAAGTCCCCGTTTCCCTCCTCTACTTCTCAAGGAACTCACCTTTGGAATTCCATTATTTATCTCTCCCTGTCCCATTTCCCATGTCCTAATAGAAATTTCCTTTAGCTTCACACTATCTCCCCCAAGATCCGCATCTTTTTTCTCTCTCACTCCTCCGTTTGGATGTTTCCATAAAGGGGAATTGTATGGAAAATCTTTAAGTGATTTCCATCTTTTCACTTTCTCCCTCTTGTATGGGAAAATGGGAATTGAATGAATTTTCGCAATAAAAATTCGCGCCTTTATAAAATACCATTTCGCTTTTTATTTAAAAAATCTAAGAGGAGAATAAAAATTCCTTTTATGGGTTTATAAAGTAAGAACTTTGGATGAAATTTATTTCCTTTGGAGTGATTGGGGGGAGAGAAGGAATGAAATTTGAGGGTAATTCAATAAGTGCGAGGTTCGTCATTAGGGTCCATTTGATCTCATCTAGGGGATTGAAACAGTAAGAATTGGATGTATTTAATAAGCAGAATAAATAGCGAGGGTTCTTTTTCTGACTCACCATTTTACTACTTCTATTACAATACTTCTAATATAGAAAAAGATACGGTTTGGGTTTATATAATATGGTATATCTTAGTTTCATGTTATTCTCAATTTCCGACACGTCCAGCATCCCCAAACTCATATTTACCCAAACGAGACTTTTCTTCATAATGTGCCCCGAGTGTGTGAGAATTGAGAACCCCCGGATTGAGGGGGGAACTAATTGGATGAACCTTCGTTTGAACCTTTATATGATTCTTACGATTCTTTTGGATGACTCTTCCGCAGATGCTGAAAATGAACGGACAACGAGTGGCAGGGTCAGTGATTCTCCTTGTGAGTCAAGGCATTTCAAAATCCCCAGAGGATTTGGAATCGGCCCTTCGACTTCTCCACCAAGAGGAAGTTGCCATTGCCACCATTGAGTATCCCTCAGTGGCCGATGGGAAAATCTCCTACTTGTCCCAAGGAACTGGAAGCCCACACTTTGCCATTCGGGAATCTGGAGTTGGAACCATGTCCCACATGTCGACATACATCCAACTCATCAATGCCCTTACGGACATTCAACGATTCTTTACGAAAAATGTTGCAGCTAAATGGCCTGTCCTGGTAAATAAAATTTAATTTACAATTTAAGATCTAAACTATGCAAATGCAATCGATTTCTCGCTTGGATAATTTCATTAATAAAAATATTAATAAATTATATCGAATACATAATTTTAAAAGGAATAATTAAAAAGCAAAGTACATACAAGTAGGTAGGTAGGATATGAATGTGGATTATACAACAAATATGAATAAATTTTATTATAGATGGAATAAAGTCAACGTAATGAATTATGATCAAAAGATAAAGATAATTAAATTGGATTGGGTTATGAATGCTGAATGGATTTGAGTTTATATGCCTCTTTACCATTCCAGATCCATCAAGACGAGTTCAAAGGGGACGCTCCGTCATTCGTGGAATCTTCGTTCAGCTTCGACGCTTCCCAAGCCCCGGCCCAGTTCTACATTTACATTCCTAACCCGATCGATCCGAAAGTAAATAAAGTGGAGCTGACAAGTCCCACCGGGGCGAAATTCACGGACCAACAATCCTATCTCCACGACATCAACGTGATCAAAATTGACGCGGTCATCGACCAGCCAGGGGTTTGGCGTTATCGCATCGAGCGCCTCGGCGACTCCCACCAATCCCACTTTGTCCAAGTGGTGAGCCAGGGCGGGAAGGAAGACTTTTCTGTTCGCATCTTTTCCAACGCTCATGCCTCCCGCCATGTCAACTTAACTACCGGCCCATTCATCCTCTACGCCGAGGTGGTGAAAGGGAACTCCCCTGTCATTCACGCCAATGTCGAAGCTTTCATCCGTGGCCCCATCAAATGGTCCGTGAGACTCTACGATAATGGCAATGGAGGTAAATTCTCTATCCTATTATTTCTCAGATATACTCACATTATTCCCTTATTTTTTGTCCTATATAAAATAATGGAACATCTTTATATAAACACAACACATGTAACATATTCTCAAAAGATCAAAAAATCGATATTTTATAGAGAGAAGCAATATTGTAAACACAATAGGAATATTAACCCAAAGATAGGTTTTCTCAATCTAGGGAATTTTTTATGAGATAAGATAATGTTCTTCTGTGTTATAAAGATTATACGAAGAAAGTTTAAGGACAAAAGTCTGGTTATGAACAAAATGTCAAATAATGAAAATGTAAATGACAGGTTAATAAAAAAATATCCTAAAAAAGTGTCATAACTATTTTTCAGATCCGGACTTGACGAAGAATGACGGGGTTTACTCGAGATACATCATCCCACCCGCATCTCTACAAGGCTCCACTTTGGACATTCTCGTGAAAGTGACGACTTCCCCTTACCATTCGCGATTCCTCGTTGGACCGCAAGATTCCCATTTGAGTCGTCATGAGATTCAACCATGTTGCGGGAGCTTCATGGTCCATCCAGAAAGTCCATCAATGAAGACAATGCCCTACAATGAACGAATTGCTTCCTACCGTGTGAAGATGAGCGGGTCACAGAAATCCTCTTTTTACCCACCGGCCAGAATCGGAGACTTGAAGATCGTTGACCAGTTGGGTGGAACTGTCTACTTAGAATTTACAACTCCCGGGGAAGATTATGACCAAGGGCTGCTTCCCGTCCGGAAGTACAGAGTTTATTTCAAACCGAAAACCGGGAAGGAGTTTGCCTTTAAAAGTGAAATTAACACATTTGGAATTGAGGCCGGTCGGACAATGAACATTTCCAGTACGTTCACTTCCTACGGTCTTTATTCTGTCTACCTCGTGGGAGTTGACAGCTTCAATAATTCTGGATCTCCGAGCAACATCATTCAAGTCCTTTACCCTGACCCAAATGAGAATCTGAGCGGAAGCACAGAATCGCAGATCACCGACGACGATGGGAAAAAATCCGAAAAACTCACATCGGGTGAAATCGCCGCTATTGTCATCGGGGTCATCGTTTTCTTCATAGTAATAATCCTCATCATTATGGTTTTTCTCTGTTGTCGACGAAGAGCGTCCAAAGGGATGGGATCGACCGATACGAAAATCTCCACTATTTCAGACACAAAAGCTCCGATTCATTGGACTGCTTCTGAACTCTTACAAGAGCATGAGAAGCGCCAGAGTATTTACGGGCAAAGTCAGTCAAATTTCCCATATCCTTATGAGAAACAACGGAGTGAAGGAAAAGACGGAGGGTTTAATGATGTAAGCCCGGGGTCGTCTACAAGGTCATTCAGGTCAATAAGTGACAATGCAAATCATCGGAAGACGAGTGAAGGCGGGAGCAGTCTGGGGGTTGGAAGAAGATTGACGGATTACGAGAGCTGCTCGAGTGAGCCGACGATGAAATCGTTGAAAGGGCAGACTGATTATGACACGGCTGTTGACAGCGACCCGGAGAATTACAGAAATTTTGAACAAGGGTATAACAATGGCCAGAATCACCACGGAATCCCCGCACCACCATTTAGAACCAATCATTACATTCCCAACCAAATGCATCAACATCAACAGATGCAATTCCAAAGAGTCAGTGTGAATAATCAGTATAATCCAAACATCCAAGGATCCCTTACGTCTGTCAATTCTAAAAGGCGGAATATTACAATGGTTTAATTTTAATTATAATTTAAAACTATTTAATATACAAAGTCGCTTTATGTACCCTAAAACACATTCTGGGTGGAATGCTCAGAATGTGTAAAGTCTACTTTTAATATTCGTACGACCCGAGAAACTTTTATTATTAATTTAATACGTAAGTTAATATATATATATATATATATATTAAATATATTGTAAATGTACTTTTTATGTATTATTATCAATTTATTTAATATTTAATGAACGTGTAAAATATTCCGCGGCAAGTACTACTTACCAAAGTGCTTATTATTTATTCAAAAATTAATTTTTTTACTTTACATAAAATATGCTTTTTACATGGGTGAACCCTTTTATGTACCATACTTAAATATTTACCTACTTTTAATGTAAACTGTTAATTAGTTTATTATCTACAGATATATTTCAAAATAGCTTATTTTTCCTCTTCTTTTTTTCAATTTTGTTAAGCCCTCAGGGAAAATATATTTTATTGTTTGTAAATTGAAGAATTTTAACTTTTCCAGTTTTACCAATTTTTGGTATTTAGAGTTTTGATAAATTGTAAAGCAGCTTATACATATTTTAAATGCTCAAAATGAATTCAATCATTTTCAATCATATTTTAACTTCTTCTTTATACTTTTTCCAAATCCCCCCTTTTCACCAAAAATGTATGAAAGGACGAGTGGCGTTTGATTGAGAGCTGAATGGGACTTTGAGGGAAATTTTCTTTATACCGAGAATTCCGCGTGCCAAAAGCTTGTGTTCCACTGTCTAGTCCTTCTGAATTTCTAAAATGGAACGTCGGGATAAAGAGAATTTCAAAAATCATATTTATGAGATTCTTCGTCTTTGAGAGAATTTCTGAGTGGATGAATTTCTAAGTGAATTTTGTGTATTTACAAACATGCGATACTTCAACAAGTTGAAAACATTAACAATAAAATGTGAAAATCAATGCAAATCTGTGTATGTAATTTAGAAACTACATTTAAATAAATTACCAGAATATAAGTGTAAAGTGGAAGTCCCTATGACTTTCATTCTCAGTAACGGTGAATAACTATAAATATTAAAATAATTATCCGAGTGGTATTCCAGATTTTATGCAAAAATATTATGAAGATGAAAGTGAAAAGGCAAAGTTGATCTTTATTAAAATTACACATTAAAATAAATAGGAGAAAAGATTAGCAACTTTAAAATTACTTATATTGCCTGTGTAATGTGAACTTCTTGGAAATGTTATCTCAACTTTAAAAATTAGTGTAGATTTAAAAAAGCACTTTAAACACATTAGACATTGTATTTAGCATTATTGAATGCCATTAAATGGCTAAAAACCAGTTTATTAAATCTAAATAATATTAACTTCTTACATAACTAAAAACCCTCAACTCTGTATCTAAAACACTGACATTATTCAAAACCTTTAAATAGTATTTTAGAAAGAGTTCCTATGTTTTATACAATACAATATATTATAAAAGAAGTAATATAGAGATGACATTCATTTAATAAATGATATTATACCTTAAATACCAATTAATTATTTCAATCATCTTTAAATTTATCTTAAATTCATCTTATTTCATTTATTTAATATTTAACATGTTATTTATTTGGTACGAAGTGAACTTGGAGTTAGTTTCATAAGATTCATAACTTTACCATTAAAAATATTTTTATATAAAATCTACTGAAATAAATAATGATTACGATCTCGTACCGACATTCTGGTAGTGCATTTGAAGCATATTAAAATGTATTACAAACAACAAAAATGTATTAAATACACATGAATGTAAATGACGGTATCTGGGATGTATTTGAAGAGATATGAGAAGATAAGGTCTATGTGTCTCTAAAACATTTCACTCAATTACGCTTCCTACGTGGACGTATGTGAATGACATTTAAGATCTTCTCCTATGTTGGCAGTGGGAATTGGTGAAGTTGTTCAATTCGGCGGCGGCGGCCTCGTTCGATCAATTTCAACTTCGCCTTGAAGCCGCGAAGGAAGTTCTCTATAAATCGCCTCTGGAACGTGATCTATATCACCAAACACCCCAAAACCCATTTAATTCCTTGTGGACTTGATCTGGACCAATTAGGGACACTATACTAACATTAAGTTAACATTATGAGGATTAAAATAATTAATGTTATTAATTATTTGGATTCAAAAGCGCAGCCTGACTTTGACATCATACTAATTATGTGAATGATACAATTTATTAGGATTTCAATTAATTAAATTGAATTAATGAATACCGTTGCAGCGATAGACGAGGTCTGACCAAATGATCATTTCTTGTGAGAAGCAGAAAACCCCCAAACGTCCTCCTTTCAAAACCGTGTCAAAGATATTCCCCGAATCCGCAACCATATTTTCCCCTTCAAAGATCCTCAGTCGAATGAGGCCGATTTTGGGTCGGTGGAGCAAAAGCCACCTGTACGCAACTTTTTCTCTCCATCCAACATTCCTCGGATCTTTCCACAACAATTTAACCTGAAAATTTTAATTTAAATTAGAATTTAAATTTTCAATTTTAACATTGATCAATATATTTTTATTAATTTAACTAAAATCATTTATTGTATTTTGATAAATTAGATTTATTGTCAGCACAGTCCGTTACATATAATGTATCTTATATGTATCCATTATAAAGTATCTTACTTGACTCTCCGTATCTCCCGTGTGCCAAAGAGAATTCCGAAGCATTTCTCCTGGTCCGGTGTTACTCTGGACAAGTTTGAGTTGAATTCCTGGTTCGGCCACAGCTCTGAATGGAGTCGCTTGCCAATAAGTTTGAGTGTTTTTCTTCCACATTACGGTGTAGAATTGAGAATTGTCTTGATAGCTGAACACAAATTCAATTACATTTTCAATTTTAACTTTATTTTCTTTAATTTCACCTGAAGATGAAACCAACGTAATCGTCGTCAAGCTCTGTGTCCACAAAGAACGTTCCCTCAAAGTCAACTCCACCAAATCGATGGAATCCTTAGATAAATTAAAATTAATATTTTCAAAGTTTTTGCAAATTATGTAAACTAATAAACTAAGTCTTATATAATTAAAATAATGTTTAATATTTTAAATTACCAACGGCGAGTCCAGGATCGCTATTCATTGTTTGGACAATTTCTGCTCCTTTGTTGTAAATTACCCAATTGGGGTCAATTTGACTTTCTCCTTCAGGATCGAGAACGACAGTTTGATAAGTTCTGCAATATGAAATGTTTTATTAATTTTATTAACAAGTTTCACTTTAAGAGATTTAAATTCTGATTAAAGCTTGAATTTAATTGGATTAATTATTTATTTATTCTACCTAAAGTCAGTTGTGTAAATCTTTGAATTGTTTGGACAATTATCCAAGAAATCTGGAACTTTGTCGTCATCAAAATCATCCTCGCATGCATCTCCCTTTCCATTCCCTAGAAATACGAAATAATGTGATGAGAGCAAAGCATTAATAAATAAATAAAGTACTTTGTACTTCAGCATTCTGTTTTATATTTTGACTATTTTATGAAAATGGCTCCATTTAAAATCTTACTATCTGAATCTGTTTGATCTGGATTATAAACCAAAAGACAATTGTCCCTTTCATTTGGAACTCCATCATTATCAGCATCAGGGTCGCATTCATCTCCAAGCCCGTCATTGTCAGCATCCTTTTGGTCACTGTTTGGTATGCTTGGACAGTTGTCAACATTATCTTGAATTCCGTCTCTGAAAAGAAAATAATTTTCATCATTAACGTAAAGCAATCCATTTTTAGTTGAAAATCTCTCTCACGCAACACAATTTGATGTGTCTATATGTGAGGAAGAAATCAATTTCTTTTTCCAATGTCCTTTAAACATTTAATAGTTTGATAAAATTTTTTGGATAAATATTCATAAAATACGTTAAATTCAATTTAAATAAAATACAACTTGCAAGATTCCAAAATAGTGTTTTGAGGGGAAATAAATATTATTAGAGTTGTCAGCTTATTAATCTCAACTATTTTTCAACCAAGGTAAGAAGGATTAATGGACGTGACGCATCATCTAATGCCCTTTGAATTTATAAAGAGAAAGGAAAAACTTTTTCAGTGTACTCATAAAATTGTCAACCTGTCTCTGTCAATGTTGCTGTCGCAGGCGTCGCCGACCAAATCCCTATCCGAATCAACTTGACTTGGGTTGGCAACTCTTGGACAGTTGTCGCATTCATCACCCAGTCCATCTCTATCTGTATCTCTCTGCGAGGGATTAGGAGTCATTGGGCAATTATCTCTCTCGTTTGGAATACCTAAAGAGTAAATTATTTAAAAAATGTTAGTAATTATATTAAATTAAAGATAATTTTAATAATATTAATTACAATATTATATTTATTTACCATCATTATCAATATCTTTGTCACAAGCGTCTCCAATTCCATCTCTGTCAGTGTCTTCTTGGTCCAAGTTAGGAACGGTTGGACAATTGTCACATGCGTCTCCTTGTTTATCTCCACCATCTGGGTCTGTGTCTTCTTGTCCAGGATTCGCCACCAGGGGACAATTGTCCTTAAATAAATTAAATTAAGTTTCATCATTGAATTCAACATTTTTTATTTCAAAATCTTGGTTTTTTGTTCAATACTGGGCTATTTGGAATTCCATCGTTATCGGCATCTGGATCGCAGGCGTCTCCAATTCCATCACTATCTGCGTCTTCTTGTCCAGAATTTGGAGTATCAATACAATTATCCTATTTGAATAAAAATTCTTATTAACTACTCTCACAACTTGTAATCGATATTGTTAATCATTATTAATTCAAAAGGACAAACTATGTTTTGAACTAACTACTTTTATCATTTTTGAATCTTGAATAAAATGAATTAATAAAAATATTTTGAATGGACCTTTCTGCATTTCCTGTCAGAACATCCGAGATCATAATCCGGCCACCCATCCAAGTCCCTATCGGCCCCACACGTCTTCCCATCTCCTGCCCATCCAATCTTGCACTGAAATGAGTAGAAGATGAGAATGCCCTTAAAAGGCCAACTCCCCCACCTTGCAGACGTAGTAGTTGAGGCCAGTGAGACGAACACACTCCGAGTTGTCGTCGCAGAAGGAGCCATCCGGACACATGCCAGGCCTATTATGGCAACCGATCGTTTGGTTCCCCATGAACCCCTGAAGACATTCCCCGCAGTAATAAGATCCCTCTGTGTTGACACAGCGAGAATTATCCACACAACCCCCGTTGCGCCCATCATTGCACTCGTCTATGTCATAACAGCGTTGACGGTTCCTTCGGGCAAATTCAAGCCCGACTCCTTGAAGGCCATTACTTCCGGTGAATCCATTAGGGCAAGCGTCACATCGGAATCCAGGTGACATGTTGACGCATCGAGCACGAGGGTCACAGGGTTCAGCCAAGTCACACTTTTAATTTCCACCACAATTTTACTAAATGCTTCAATATTTTTCTAGCTAAAGTTAATTATTTAAAAAACCTCGTCCAGGTCATGGCATATTGTTCCGTTGCCTGTGAGTCCAGCAATGCAGGAACCGCAGCGGTAGTAAGGTGATTCTTCAATATCATGACATTGCACACCTAAATGAAATAAAGATGAGAGGTGAAAATAAGAAAATAACTCTTTGGTTTGAAACTCTTGGGATTTATTGATACTCAATATTGCCAGTTTTTACAAAAAAGATTTGAAACGCACTTGAACAAATTAATAACATGAAGAGAAAACGTTAAATAAATTATTGTGTTCATACATAATTATATTGTGTAAAAGTTGACAATCTTGACCTGCTATACAAAAAGCTAATTCCCAAAAGTTTCAATTTTAGTATTTTAATTTTAACATCATAAAGTTAGCTGTAATAATAAAAGGTAAAATCTTGTATATGAACTATTCTTAATTGATTAGTCTGCCAAATATATATATAAATAATCAAATATTAATTTCTAATAATTTAATTATATAAGAATTATAAATTAAAAACAGTGGATGGAATATTATTGAAAATTAATTTAATGATTTCATAAAAAGAAAATGTGAGCTAACAATTAGTGTTAATAATGTCTAACCTGTGTAGCATGGGCCACTCTCGCAAGCTCTTCGGCGATCACATCGTTGCCCATCTCCAACATAATTGTGTGGACAAGGACCGCATTGGAATCCATCTGCAGTGTCGTAGCATTGAACACCTTGGAAGCACGGACGTTCTCTACAGGAAATCCCGGGTTTGCAGTGACGACCATCTCCGACGTATCCTCTCGGGCAAGGGCCGCACCGAACACCGTCTGAACCTTCGGAACATTGGACACCGCTGAAGCATGGTGGTGGAACTGCACGACAACCCGTTTTCGGTTCTTCAACTCCTAAAAATTTAATAATCCCTTTTGTATAATATATTGGATAACTTTCAAATAAAACACTACTAATAAAATTCTTTCAAATTCAAATATTAAATTTTACACAATTTAAACCTTCGACTTTGTATGTATATATTATTGTTAAAGTGGAAGAAGGCTCAAATGCCGATTGGTTTCTTAAATAAAATATTGGTCTATACAATTAAAATATTTTTGAAAATATTCAGCTCCATCTATTAAATCTCATTACAAACAATGGGATTATAATTAAAAATGCAAGATGGCAATCAAAATTGTTCAACATTGCCCTCAAATTGTATACTTTTTTCTAATTGTTAAAACGATTCGTCATTTTGTTAAATTTTAAATAGTTTAATTTAATTCAATTTGATATTAAACATTCATTTGAGCATTTGTTTTAATATTTAACGCTGGATTTGGGTTAGAAGGTCAGAAAAGGTTGTTAAATTCAATTTTTCCTTACTGGGTTTGCACATCTCACAGTCAATAAGGATTTGTTTCAATTGCCGCGTCTCCTCTTTCTGTAAGTGAAAATAAAATATATTTGTTTGTCCAAGACATTGTTTTTATGCTCCTCCATGCAGGGTGAATGTGTGGACGTGATCTCGGAGAGATTTACAATCCTAATAAATAGACGAGTTTTGCCCACACAACTCCCAGGATCTTACTTGTCCTTGCACTTCCAACTGGAGAGATTTAATCGTCACAATCAGCTCTTGGAGCGTCTTGATGAGGAGCGACTCTGGAAAAAATCAACATCCTTTCATTACACATCTTGGCCTCTATAAAAAATACTTTTTTATGCATAGCTAATTGAACCTTCGGCTGTTGACGTCTCTGACAGACAATGAGTCATTTATATTCAAAACGAGCCAACAGCTCAAAGGCACAAAGGCCATAAACAACGAATCAATTTATATCGGCATTACATTATTATATCATTCAAGAATCATCAGATATAATTGATATGAAAAGGAATACAAATTGATAGAATTTTAATTCAATTTCTTATTGCATGAAGAAATATATAAAAAATAAACTTGTTCTGAAGTTTCATGATCTGTCATCGAGTCGATTTAATTCATATGTCAATAAGTTCATTTGAGACTCACCTCGATCGTCGAGATCCGGTGAGACGATGGGAATGTCTCCTGTAAAATAATTCGATATTAAATTCAATAAACGCAGATTTTTATTAAGCAAAATTTTAGAGCAAGTCGTTTAGTAATAAAACTAAACTAAAATTCAATCATTAATGTAATTTGATTATTAGATTAAATTTTTTCAATGCATGCAAATACTGAAATCTTTAAATGTTAATAGTTTAAAAGTTAAAATGTTTTATTTTTATTAAGAGAAGAAATCTCATCGCCTCACCTCTGTGACTTTCCCTTTGGTTTAGAAGAGGACAAGGGAAAACGTTGGATTGGGAACACCCTTGCGATTGAACTTGGAATTGAAAAAGGAAAAAAAGATATAAAAATTGTTCATTTGATTGAATGCATTTCTTGTTGTTTTAATGGAATTTGTGTTTGGGTGTCAAAATTGATAAAGGATGAGGAAGATGAGTGAAAATGATGAAAAGATGTGATTTTAAATTTTATGTTTTTGTGTTAGAATGAGAGGAAAGGAGAAGTTTTATAAAGGGAAGGAAGATGAGAATTGGAGAATGAGAAGGAATTTCTACTTCAAAAGTTCATGATTTTTAAACAAAGAGAGATTTTGAATGTTTTGGAATTGGGTGAGTTTTACCTCTTCTGTAGGTGACGACCTCATTGGTGGCGGGTTGAATGGCTTGTTCTGCCCTAGAAGGACACTGCAGGTCATCGAGGGCCTCCCTCGCATCCAAAGACGGATGAACTGACACTTTGATGTTACGATCACGACTCTAGCCAAATTATAAATCAAATCAATAATTACTACATTTTGCCGAAACAAATGTTTATATTTATTCATAATAATAAGCTATTGTAAAAGTAGTGTTAGTAGATATGTTGTCTTTCCTGCTAATATCAGTTTTTGACTGCGAATTTTCTTATGGTTGATGCTAATTTTATGAGCTAATAAATTATTATTATTTGAAAATATTTTATACAAAATAAACATTTTTATATGATTTTTTCTCGAATGTGAACTATTTATGATTATGATACATTGCTACATTATCTACCTACTTATATATTATATCACATACTGAGTTTTCGGTTTCATATTATTTTATTTTATCTTTTATCTACACTACGAAGTGAAATGTATGAAAGATGTTCGAGCATGAGGGAATAATTATGGGATCAAAATTTAATGTATTTATGTGACTCACGACGCTGACGATGGGAGGTTTGACTTTATTGAGCATCTCTCTGAGGGATTTGGAAAGAGTGACGAGTCCCAGAGGAGAGCAGTCGAGAAAGAGGGCCAGACGTGCCGTCCCCGTCCACGCCTGTGTCACCTCGATGACCAAGGAAGAATGGACAGAACGCTCGTTCAGGAACGTGGCAGGAATGTTCAACGTTTTCTTCGCAGAGTCCTCCAAAGTTTCAATTATCACTAACAAACAGTAATTTTGTTACTTATTAGGTAAAATTTTACACAAATATTTATAAAGATAAATTATACAGGAAGACGAGTAACTATTTGCAATGAATTCCAATTTTAATTATATTTATAATGTATTAAAAATATCATTTTCGGTTTTATTATATTAAAGGAATAATCATGAATTATTCAGCTCGATTCATTTTTAGCTATTGAATTCCAAGACACTTCAACAACAATTAGTAATCATTTGGAGACTTAGCATTGAAGGAATCGTCGGAGAGCTTAGAAGTTTTTCATGTGAGAGGTCCATTTGAGATGTCCATATAAGGGTGAAGAGCATGTGTGAGTTCCTCATAAATTTGGGCCATGTCAACAGCCCCCGCTAAGCTACAAGTTTTATCACCTTCATCTACTAATACTCTTTTTTGGACGGATCTCCACCGAATGTCTCTTATTCAACCAATCCCTCTCAGCTCTCAAACACTTAATTAAATATTTCACCCCAGCAATTCAATTCCTTAACCATTGACCAACATCAGCATGAGATCATAAAAATAACAACATGAGGTTAATACAAGATTAAATGATTTAGATCATTATTATACCTTGATTATTTTTTCGGTCGAGAGCAACAGCAACGTGGTTCTTCGATTTGGGAAATTCAATCATAGCCAAGAGGTCGACCAGCCCTGGTTTCATCGATACAGGCTTCCCATTCTTCTTCGGATCCAAATTCTCGAGAACGAGGACGAACCGATCCTCGGCAATGGCGTTCTCCATCGACTTTGATAAATCTACAAAATTTGGACAGTTATTTACATTTCCTTTACGCAATTTAATGATTTGTTTCTTCCAGTCCTCATCCTGTTTTGTAGCATCAGTGTTTGGAACATTATTTAGGATTGGGTCATTATTTTCTTCACTGTTTTCGCTCCTCTATATTATGTTCTGGTTATATATTTATATGTATATTTATGTGTTAGGCAAAATAATATACAAAATTGATACCAACTTGAATTTATGAATGAATAACTCATGGCTGTTAACGCTGGTGGAAATTCATTCCCATGTCTTTTGGGTATTTCATACTTATATTCTTATTTCCATCCATATTTATCTTTCCAGAATTTGTCATCTCAAGATAGTAAGGGAGAAGTTCAAGTAAAAGCTAATGAGAATGAATGGGAAAAACACTCATTTATCATAAATCCGTGTGGATATACCAAGACGCATATAGGAAATATAAATTCCGCACGTTCCACTTCTTCACGCACTTTGTCAAAGTACAACACAAACAGTGGTGAAGCAATGGATTCAAATGTTCATAAATTCATGTTCCAGAATCCAATGAAGGGAGTTCATGACTCCGCTTAATGAAAAATACGTCTTAACTCACAACCAGACTTGGCCTATATTTGCCAACTTTGTTCTACCAAATTATAATAAGATTTGTAATTGACGAGTTCAAACTCTTTGGGTTCAAACGTCTGGTGGGGATTATTTTAAAGAGGATTTCATTTTCACTCAACAACTCAATATGAGAATCGACATTGTATATTTAATATTTATGATCTCAATTTAATTCCCATTTGTTCCGCTTCATATTTATAATGTATAATACTATTACAATATTGATATTCCATATAAATATATATATAGAGATAGTTTTAATCTTTTGAAAGCTCCCATTGTTCTGATTGATATTAAAAAAGGTTAAGAGCTCTTCATTTGGTTATAAGGGTTAAACACGTGCCAACTTGGGCCTTTCTCTTTCATGGCTCTTCTTGCCCTATAAGTAAACTTCTTCCGTAAATAATGGAAAGGTTGAAGAGGAATAACCTCGTGAATAAATATTATGATTAAAATTCAATACCTCCACATTTCAACTTTATTACAGATATATTCAGTTAAATTAAATGACTTCTTTATAAAAGTTGTAAATTAAGTTTAATTATAAATTAAGTGTCTTTGTTAAGAATATTGTTAAGATTTATTTGATAGGAAAAATGAATTAAAATGGTAAAATTGGTTACCTTCATCGTGAGCAACTCCAACAACACTTGAAGACAAAACCACCACTAGAAAGGCCACACTTCCCAAGAAAGACATCTCATACTGTTTTAATTGGAATGTTGTTAAAATTGAAACTCCTCATGAATTCCTCATGGCAGTGATTGGGAATTTCTTTAAAGACGCCACTGATTGAGTTATTGACCTTTATATTTGGAAATTGAAAAAGTCCTCCTACGCTTTGCAGTTTGTGTGTTTAGGCAGAGCGGCCGAATGTGTGTACGTGAGTGTGCGTGTCCCAGGAGCCTCTGAGGTGGAAGTGAAGTTCTTCCCTCGGCATCTCAAGACAACTCGGCCCACGGAGGTGAAACCGGTCCAAAGTCTTCTTCGCCCATCTCATAACATTTAACTCATGGAGACGAATAAGGAGATTACGATGACGAAGGAGAAACAACCGCCTTCTAATTCTATACCTTTGACTCTCTTTAAACTTCACTTTGGACAGTTTTATAAATATCATTTCACCCATTTGCCAAAATTAATTAATTAATAAAAAACACAAAGTCGTACTATTTAATTATTTTCAAAGAAATGTTTTATTATTTAAAATTTTCATTTATTTTCAATTGACGTTTAAGTATTTATATTTAAAGTATTTTGTACCCATTAAACATTAAACAATATTTAACTTAAAATCCTACTTACTTACAATTATAGGTATTAGGCATACTAAAATTAAATATTTTTCTATTATACTTTATTCTCCTTTATTATGTTAGCTATATCTTTGCAACTGATATAGTGATGAATTGGATGAATTTGTGCTTTAAAATATCGTAATCGATTTTTACAATATTGAAAAGGAATTAGCGGAGTTAAAGAAAATGAATTCAACAGAAACATTTCCTTTATTCATTTTACATGTATTCTCAAATGAGTATAAGTGTGAAGGTGAAACGAAAGTGTCAATTTGATTTAAAACTTCCATTCAGTTGTCGTTTTTCTTAATGGACCCAAAGTGGTTCAAATCGTCCGTCTGTTCCTCTTCTCGTCTCATCACCATTTCATTGGAGTGGAAGTTTGAACAGGCTTTTAGGATATGCATAAATAATTCCCATTGCTCTCCTACTTTTATTAATGCTCAACTCCAAGCTGGTTGATAATAAACATGATGAACATTCTTCATTCCTCTTTGAGCTATTTAAAAATGTATTTCACCATTAACTCAACCTCATTATCTTAAATTGTAAATGGGCTTTAAAGCTTACTGGGATTTATAATCAATTTGGTGGTCAATTGTTAAAATGTTTAATTGTTCGCTGTCTCATTGCTGACGGTTTGATTCCATGTCTTTCCATGTCTGTGAGCTTTGAAGGTGTATAAATCCAATTTGCAAATTAGACAAACAGGAATCTTTGTTTTATTTGTGTGTGTCTGTCTGGCTGTTAATTATTTGTAAAAGGACTCGGTTCACACCTTGGACATCTCCGTCTGACTTTCGAGATTTACAGCCAAGGGTGTGTTGGGTTCTTGGGTTTGAACCAGGTTTGAAGTTTGAATGTTGAGGAGTTGGGCGGAGTCGCTCTTTTCCATCATTGCACTTTCCTTGATAAGGTCCGCATGGGTTGTTGAATAACGCCCTTCTCCCTCATGCCCTTATTGAGAATCAGAGGGAAAAAAGTCCACTGGACATTTATTCACTTTGGAAAACCTTTGTTATATAGTGTGATTCACTCCAACTTGATTTTTGAATACAAAATGCTTTAATTATTATGAAGGAAAGAATTTTTATTTTAAAATTAAAAGAGGAAACGCATCTACCTACCTAATAAATAAAAGTAAAGTTTTAAAAATTTTATTAAATATATTTTAATCAAATGGAATATGAAGGTTTATGAATTAATAAGAAAAATTCTGCGGTGTTTTAAATAATTATTTCACATTGTGTCAAAACTATGTATCAGGAACTTTTATTCTTTCAATATAGTTGTATTGTTTTCTATTGATGGTATTTTAAATCTAAATAATTCTCAACAGAGCAATTAATAACCATTATTTTCATATACACATCTTCCCAGTGGTAAATACATCAGCTTTTTTTAAACAAGCGCCCAGCGCCAGATAAATAATAATCTATGGTTTATTTATAACTATTTATTCAATTTACTATTTAACTAATTACACAGTTTATTTAGACACCAGATATTTATTTGTTCTTTGGTTTCATCTTGAATTTGGGTTTATTGAAAGATTTCCAAACTTCTCCAGACGAATTTTTTTAAACATCTCAGGTCATTTTTAATCATTATTAGTTTAATGAACGTTTTAAGGGCAACAATAAGATTTCCCCTAAGTGTGTAAATTAACAATTGAATAACAATTGTAGGTTAAATACAGTGTTTAATTAATACAGTGTGTTTTTTTAATTTGACTCACTGGATTTACAATGTAAGTACATTTACGTAGATATAATACATCTGGATTTTTCACATCTTACTTTTCCCCTTTAAACCTTTTTTAACTCAATATTTCCTTTAGTTTCTAATTTACGTATCGTTAAAAGGAAATCTAAGTTTTTAAATTTTTTGGATTCTTCTACCTTTTATTGCACCATCCGTTTCCTTTCACATTTAAAACTTCCACTTTACTTAAATAGTCATTTCAACTGAAATGAGAGCCAAATGAGTTTTGACAAAGCAAGGAAAAAATGAATTGAGAGAATTCTGATTGGACGGAAGTGGAAAAATTTCCATTCGTGAATATTGTAAATGAAAATGGTTTCATAAATAGGATATTTCTTTTACACAATAAGTGACACTCTGAACATGGAACTACTAATTAGAATTACAAATCCTCTCAGTTTTTAGCAAATTAATTAAAGTGTAAAGATAAAAACTTGTCTTTTACAATTGTGTTCTTGAGTTCATCAAAATTGGAGGAGAGACACAATTAATTATTTCTACGTTTAATTTAACCTTAATTAAAAAACGTTTAAAATACCTTCACACCACACACGTCTCATAAATACTGCTTTCATAATCAACATTTTTTAAATATCTCTCTTCAGCACTCCGGGTCAACTGGTTTCAATTAATTATTTAATTACCTTTAAGGATTCTCCGATCACAATGATTCATATTTATCTTTAAAGTGTGGGATCTTTATTTTTAAACCACTTAAATCCCTTGAACATCGATTGTGTGGTGAAACTCGTATTTGGTTTATTACACCTAAAGACTTTATACATAAGGTAATAATAATCCTCAAAGATATTATGTTGTATTATAAATTCATAGGTAGTACATTTTACTTTAAATGAGTATCTCTAATATTATTGATTATAAACTCACAATTACTGATACTTTATGAGTAACTCATACATAAGTAAATATTAAGTACACATCGGTCATAATACAATTTGTATATAACATTTTAACATCTAATGTAACATGAATAGATAGTAAAATTCTAAAAAGAATATCGAAAAAATATTCAAACTGAAACAATAATTATAATTAATCAATAGACCAGTAGATCGTTCTCAATTATTTTTTCTTATTTTTTAAAGAACCGAAACAAAGGAGGTAGGATTAATCTTTTAATAGTCGTCAATGTATCCACAATTGTAATGCCGTTACATGTGAAATATGCTATGTATGATTAACTGATATAAATCAATAATTAAATAAAGGATCTTTCTAATAGTTATAATATCAAGATATATGAAGACAACAATTATAAATCTATAACATTGATGGTATTTTATAAACAATAACAATAATTTTAAATATATCAATCAACTTACTTAAAAATTATAAAGTGTATCTTAATCCTTATAATTAGATTAGAGTTAAACTCTCCTGATTTTTCCAACAATATTTTAATTAGCATGTGTTTTCATATTTATACATATAATGTTGTATTTATATTGTAAGTACTAAAGATAATCTTTACGTTAAGCGGATTTTATATTTTGCATTTATTAAATAGCAAATTCTCTCAATTTCATCCAACGTGTACATTATATCCTTTTAGAGTTTTTGGGCATTATATTTTTGACTAAAATACTTTCCTTTTTGTAATATTATTTCCCTAATAAAATTGTAACACTTAATATTTAGATATCCCTTAATGAAATTATTCAGTGAATGTCAGACTGTTTGCTCGGCGAGTGAGTTTGTTTCGGCGGCGGAACTGGGGACTTTTCAACTCCTGGCTTCATTTGGGAAACGATCGTCCTCATCTGGCCAGACGCTCCCGAAGTCGAAGTCACGGTCATCGTCGTTGTTGGGATCACCACCGGGAGCTTCGTAACAGCAGCTGTTTGACTCAATGACCCCGTTGACTTCCAACTCCCAGAGGAAACCGAGACACTTCCGCCGGCCGTGGGCGAAACGTTCGGAGGAATTATGGAGCTCGTAGGGGTCTCTGTGGGGCTAGTGGCGAAACTCCCGGTCCGACCCCCGTGGCCAGTTGGAGTCAAATGCCCACTCGGAGGTTGTGGTGAAATCGGCGGGGGCGAAACTCGTAAAGTCAATGGCGGCGTCGGCTGCTTCGCTTGGGACTTTGCGGACCACGCCGACGAGGTTGAACTAAGCGGAGGCGAATAGGGCGGTGAATTCAATGTCGGGTGCTGGTGAGTTTCAGCAGTGATTTGGCGGTGATGATCTCCCGTGCTCAAATGCGGGTCTTTGAATCCACCCGGTGAAGGGCGGGAGAAGGCGGGAGAACTCGGCTGGTGGTTCAGGGTTTCCAGCGAGGCGAGGAAGCAGTTCTCCGACTTTGGCCTCGGAAGATTCACTTTGGCGAGGGCTTTGGTCAGCTCCCGCATGTCACACGTGTCTTTTTTCCCCGGCGGTGTGTTGTCCAACTCCACGGACTCGTCCTCGTGGTCGGCTTGTTCCGAAAGAGCCGTCACGATCGCGGAGACCGACTGGTCCTCTCGCGGGGCCACGAGATTTGGATTTTTGCCAATCTTGTTTAGCCTGAGAAAGAAGAGGAAATAAATAAAGTGCCATTAGAGTCCCATCAGCCCCATTTGGTCATCCGCCTTCACTTCCGGAAACCCAATTTCATGAAAGGGGAAATGTGTTTCAAGGGTCAATTCCCCCTTTAATTCCCCTTTTCACTAAATTGAGCCCCCGACATGACTCCCACGTTACCCGCCCTTATTCTCTCGAGAGCACTTCAAACCCGCCCATTTTCAAATTTCAATTTCATAAATACAATTTTAGTGAGAGAAACGGGAGAAGCCCCAATGATTTAATGGTTAAATAAAGAGTTGAAGTGAGTAATGGCTATTTATTTGAAATTACCTTTCGGCCGCCACGGACTCCATCGTTCTTCTCATTAGTGGATATTGGTCGAGGACGGTATTAAAATGCTCGACGCTGAGAGAAAAAAGATTGCAGTATGTTTCCGCCCGGACGCTCGCAACCCTCCTAAACAAAAACATAAAAATTTAATTCATTAATTTAATTTTTCATAAAACGGTTATAGAGATCTGAGGAACCATACAAAACATCTTTAGAATTAATATTGAAATATTTAATTTTACAAAACTTTCTATTTATTTAAATCGGAGTGAAGATTAAAAAACCTGGCATTGGTGAGGAGACAAATTTCTCCAAAGTAAGAACCGTCCGAGAGACTCGTGGCAACGTCTCCGGAGGCCATGACAATGTCGACGATTCCCTCTTGGATGAAATACATCTTCATCCCGATCGTCCCCTCTTTGATTATGATGTCACCTAAAATGAAAGCGGAAATTGAGAACGCCACACACATTGCGCCACTCTTTGCATATCCATTTAGGGGAGAATCAATGAAATCAATAAGTCCCGGAGTATTAAGAATCTCCTCAAACGACATTTACTCAACTTTTCGACACTGTTTCTACCCGGGTCTTTCCAACATCGATATTTCTCACAACTTTGGAGTCATGAATCATAAATTATTTAAAGAGGAATTCTTCCTGATACGGAGAGATATGGACATCAATGCATTACGGGAGGAACCTCCCCAAGTTGTTCCTCCTTTGCGTGAGTTGGGAGAGTAAAGACCAAAGCGGGGTTTATGGGGAACCTTACCAGGTTGGAAGACTTCGTATTGCAATTTAGTAACAACTTCGGAAACGAAATCCGCGTCAGCATTCGCAAAAAATGGAACTGATGCGACGAGGGAACGGCAATTAAAGTTAATTACATCCTTGAGATTAAAAAACAAAAATTGGATTACCACATGTATTCTTTATGTACAGTCCATTTACCAAATTTCCTTAATTGATAATTCATAAGATTAAAAACAAAATTTTCCTATTCTACATAATAACGTTTACTAATGCCAATATAACTTCCTAATAAGAATATAACTAAATACATTGGAAGAATAGCAAAAAACATTATTTTCAAATTCACGAGAATATCATAGTCCTTTTTGAATAGGTTTAAGCTTTCAAACAAAAAAATCTCATAAGGAAATTCATTAAAAAGCTAACATCAAGAATTTAATTAATAAAATTCATTTTTGTTGTTATTATTTTTTGGTTGTTTAACTTATTTTTTTAATTATTTATTTAAAACTTAATTATTTAGAAATACTAAAGATTGAAATGTTATAATTGCCATATGTGAAAAAATAAAAGAATTTTTGAAAATATTCCGAATCTAACTAAAGATAAAATACAATATTAGAATCAACTATAATTGTAAAATAAAAAATGAATAAGTAAATAAAAGAATATTTGTATACTTCTCGTAATTTCTCCGAGAGTTCCCCGAGGATCGCGTCCTCATCAAAGAACTTTCCTTGGTAGCGGTGCTCAAAGTATTCAGTGATGCGAGCTCTCATATTCCGAGGCAGCTTCCGGTACACCATATATTCTTCCACTTGCTTCAGCTACAAATAGGGAAATTTAATTATTCCTTTCATTCCGACACTTTTTTCACTAAAGTGAAGGGGAAGAGCAGAAGGAGAAAGCGACGGCGGTCTCAAGCCGCATCTCAAACACGCTTAAATATTTCAATCCATTTCCAACTCACACACTAAAAGTAAGTCATGTTAATCTCCAAAATGGTCCACTCATCAATTTCAATTTTACATCATTGAAATCATTTTTTAGTTCTAATGGTTTATTCGCACATTGACAGGGAATTTATGCGCTATGCAGGTTGACATATGTGAATGGTATGTGTATTATGTGTTAAACTACGTACGAGTGTGTGTGTGTTATATGTTATAGAAGTAACAAGAGCGAATTGAATCGTGTGACTCGTGGTTGGGTTTCAAAGGTCAGGGAAGCAAAAGTTTGAGGAAAAGGGAAAAGAGAAAAAGGAAAGTTTTACCTAAAATCAAAAATGCATTTTGAAAAGTTCAAAATTGAGAAATTCAATTTTGAGAAGAGTTTTTTGTTTGGTTATTTCAACGTTTTCAAGTGGTTTTGAAGAGGTGAAAATGGCAAAGGTGAACAATTTAACAAGAAAAATGTAAATTGTAGTTACTTGTTTCAATTTTTGGTATATGAGAGAATCATCCAAGAAGAAAAATCATATAAAATAAAAAAAACATGCATTCTTGTATTTATGATCTCATTAATGTTCATTTTTTGAGCTTTTTAATTATTAACCTTATGATCTTACTAACACTAAAATTGGTAATCATAATCATTATCGTACTACTAAAACTTGATAAAATTGACAATAATAAAAAGTAATCTGACCAGACTCGAATTACTCTACATAAAACTACCATCTAACATGTTACTTAAAGTTTGTTATACCTATAATGTATGTGGAAATGGTCGTATTTAATGAGAGTAATTGGAAATTAAATTTTAACCTTTTCTCGATACTGCCGTCTGGAGGAATCGAGGGATTGGATGAGGTTCGTGGCATGGCCGAGGAAAAGAGCATAACACGTCGCTCCAGAAATCATCGACAGCATTGTGAGCCACATGTCTGTGAGGGACTGGGGAGGGAAGCGGCCGTAACCGATGCACAGCATGTGCGACATCGCCTTGAACAACGCCCAAGAGTACTGCTCCAGCCAAAACACGTCCTGGAAAAATTTCAATTGCCCCCATTTATTAATTAGTAGTTCCATGGGCCTTCCAAAGCTAGGTTTATTGCTATTTGATGGTCAGCGTCACATCAAGTTTAAGTTTATGTCATTTTGATATTAACCGCTTCAGAAGCACCACATATAAAAAATAACTACAGAATGACGGGAATGTATATAAAGAGATTGGTCATTTATTAGACGTGGAGTAGCCGAGAAATATTTCTCGCAACTTCTCTCATTAAAAGTTATAAATGAGGTGCATTTATGAGGGTTTTTCGGATTAGCTCCGTTTCTTTTTCTAGGGCAGTTTGGTTCCCTACAGACCCCGCGGTGTTCTTATTGCTCCATACATCGAAGATCTCCACTTCCTCTTCAACTCTCCACAATATTAATCTTACTGCTCTCGTCCTAACTAATCATCATTTACTTTTCCAAGTCCGAGAATTCAAATTGTTCAAATTGAGGGAGAGAGAACATCAAGATTGCGAGTTATATTAAAATATTAAAATTCTTCCTATCTAAGGTTAAATATTCTATAATTTTAATAGAATAATTAATTATTAAATTTTAGACGGGAGTACCTGGAGCTCGTTGATTGCAACCCATGAGTTTGATGGGAAACCTTGGAGCATAGGCACGAGAAACTGAAGGCACCCCGACCAATGCCCAATGAGGAGCATCATGCAGATCAAATTGAAGATCCGCATGAACACTGACGCCATGTTGAGGAACTGAAAGAGAGGAATAATTAAAACTTCTCCTCTCCACACCTGCAACTCCCATCGAATCCTAAATTTTTACATATTTAATTAAACTTTTTGATAGATAACTTTTACTTTGAAATTTAACAATTTTACCTATTAAAGTTATTAAACAATTACAATTAATGTACAAATAAGGTACATTATTAACAATAAGTATTGAGCATATTTAATTCTTTTTTATATTAAATAATTTATTAAACACTCCTGTCGCCTACTATCGTTGAAAATTATAATTTTATTTTAGAGCTTTATAAATTTTCAGAGCTTTTACCTAAACTTTAAGCTGATCCAAACTATGGTAGTCGAAATTCTGTTGTTGGTTGTGTATGTTGGGGAAATTAAAAGTAAACGAACTGAACGAGTCAAATCATATTTTAATGAAGCGCGAGTAAAAACAGAAACTGAACTCAAAAGCTGTAACACGTACAAAATCTTAATTAATCTCATTTTATTACTTTTATGTATAAATCATATATCTCATGATCATTGAAAGTTATCTTTACGGCTCATCGTTTATTTATTTAATCCTTCTTATGCAAATGAAGAGGAATTAATTAACGAACCTTAAATTTAAATGCAAGTGAGAATTCATTAAATTTTACATTTGAATTAATTTATGATTTTATTATGCAATTGGAACCAAATCCTCAAGACTTCCTACTTTGCAAATATTGAAAAATGGCAAGGTCTTTAATTAATATGAGAGTTGAATGGAGCAGAAAAACTAAAGGAGTTCTTCCAATTAGCCCAAATTGAAAGTGGAAATGTAAATGAAGATGTTAAAGTAATTGAGACATTTCCTTTCAAACCACTCCTAAGATTCCTATTGACTTTTCCCTCTGGTCACTCAATGAGATTGCTTGAGAGAAGTCGTTCTTTTTTGAGCAAATAAAGTCAAAATGAAAGTTGACATTTCGGAAGAAATTTGAAGAACTTGAAATTTCATCTTCCACCTTTGATCTCTTTGAATCTCCTTTCCCAAATACTCTTTCCACTCCGCCCAGAAAGAGGAAAGATTTTGGAAGGAAAATGTGAGTTTATTTACATAAGATGTTTGGAGGCGTAATTCAAGTTTGTAATATGACCTGGAAGATGCTCAGTTTCAACAACCTGACATCTTGATCACATCTATCATCTATCCCCATATACTTCATACATCATCCATCTGCTCAAGTCTGCTCATATGTTCCTACATACAAAATTATATATTTAATTAAAAATATTGGAAGTTAAATAAATGTGTATAAATTATTTATAAATATCAAATAACCGTAAATAAAATACTGTAAATAATAAATATAGACAATATACCTGTAATATATACTTAGGTAATATGTATTATGATATGATAAAGATGACATTAATTAAACATTCCAAACAATTATTTAGAGCAAATCAAGGTAATAATAAATTTGATCTGGTGCTCATTAAGCCAATTTTAACATGATCTTATTTATATATACAATTCTGCAACACTTTGGCATGTGGAGAAAGGATAGGAAACAGAAGGTCATAATAGTGGAGAGAGTATCGATATCTTCAGTACACAAAAATATCTCATTACACCTCTCAAGGAAAGATCTCGGAAAGATCCACAATGAGACTTTTCTTATTATTTACTCAAAGGGCTTCCGAAGAAAATGAAGATGGAAGATTTGGTGGAAAATCTCATTTCCTCACTTTGAGAACTCTCAAGTTCTACCAAAGTGGATTCGAAGAAAAAAGAAATTATGTTGATTAAGACCAACTTTCCATTCCCCATCCCTTCACAATATAAAATATATAACCAAGATTTATAAAGATCTTGCTATTTATGTACAAGAAAATGCTTATACATACAGTACATACATATAACCCTAATTATAATATATATCGGATATTTCTAAAACTATTCGAACGCATCAAAGATTTGCATCTCTAGTAGAAAAAGTATTTAAATTAAACTTATTAAATACATACGAGTATTCGTATATTGTACTCGTGGTTGACAACAATAAGCAACATTTGCCTATTTAGCATTAGCAGCTCAAATCTTCTAAACTTTCTCTCAACTTTTCCCAACTTATGTTAAAGTTAAATGGGAAAACGAGGAGTTTGGTCGGCTTTTTCCACAAAATCTCCTTTTTTCTCACCGTTTGATCTCAAGTTAAAGTTTGAGAATAATGAAAAATCCGCTAAGTGAATGCTTAATCGCTCTCCTTGTACTATAAATGAGTCATTATAACTCTGCTCAACCACGCTTCATATCTCCACGTCTATTATAGCCTTCAATAGACGTCATATAGAATTTTAAGAAAGCATATGCTATTTGCGATATTAGTTAACTATAGTAGGAAATCAGGAGAAGCTTTGTATACATTACTCTACTATATAAAATATATGTAGCTTTTGTATATTTATATGGAACTACTTCCGCTCTAAATATGTTACCTATAATGGATGTAATATGATATGGGTTCGAGAGTTTTCTTTTATAACAACTTCAAAGAATGACAAATGAGCCGTATAGGAGTCATAATGATGGAATAAGTAGTGCATTTCTCTGCTCAACTACGAGACACAAATACCAAAGTGAAAGTCATAATGTTTTAAACCATAGAGGAAGTTAAAGCCTTGAATGAATATGTATGGTATTACTAAATATTGTATAATATGAATAAATTAGCATACATAACTTGTATGTAGAACCATATTACAGATACATTAAATATTCCCTTGATGGGCATTGTGTTAATATTGATATCTTGATAATAGTTGTTCTGATAT
The DNA here is from genome assembly GCA_034687125.1 of Neelides folsomi. Classification (NCBI taxonomy): domain Eukaryota; kingdom Metazoa; phylum Arthropoda; class Collembola; order Neelipleona; family Neelidae; genus Neelides; species Neelides folsomi. The sequence continues at coordinate 34,368 of JAQGBZ010000152.1, read as the reverse complement.
TTAATCCAAACACGTGGAGTTGAAACAATTCCAATACACGTCTGAGAGTTATAGAACAAAAGGGATAATAAATGAAAGGTCATTTGAGAGAAAGGCAAGTCATAAATTAGTCCTTTAATTCTATCCACCTTCCCATGGAATAATCCCACCCAGGGCCGTAATTTTTATTCCTGACTTCCCTGGCAATGTAATCGCCCTTCAAGGGCTCCTCCCGTCTTCCTTTTCACTCATTTATCATTTCCATTTATCTTTCACGACCCTCGGAATCAACTCTAAACATCAAGTGTGACTCTTCGCGACTCTTAAACTTCACTTTTATTTTCCGACGTCAACCTTTCCAACTACTGGAAAACATTTCTTTAAACACACCAACCTTCACATATGAGACATTTAGTACGAGAACTCGTATAAAGAACCCTTTGTAAATACAATGTAAATATAGAAGGAATTAGACATGGGAGTGAAAAGACTATAGTTGTATTAAGTCCGACATGGTCGTGTGTTTGGATGTATTCCCCCAATATAGTGTTTTACCATGGCGTTGTGTAATGACTTCCATTTTTCGACTTTCCCCCTTGTTAAGTACATAAGTTTGTCGGTTTTACCACGACGTAAGCCAGTTTTGTCATATAAGTGGAGAAAAGTTTCTTTTTAGAGAGCAGAAGAGGAACCGAATGTTTCCAAACTCTTGTGTCGCTTGCAACCGACCCGGGCATTGCAAGGAATTCCCGGGGAACGGGATATGGGATATATGGGAGCAAATGGATGAGTTTCCCGAGGATTTAAGGACTCCTACAGACATAAATTTTATTATTTTTGGACTCAAAAGAGAAGTCAAAAGTGAGGAAACATTCGTTTCCCAAAACTAAGACTCTTTCTTGAGGAAGACCGATGGAAGTTGGAGGAGCAGGAAAGGATGAAGAGTCAAAATCCACCCAGACCCATCGCACCTCACTCCAAATGGGTGCTAAAAATCGATTTTCCTCTTAAACATCAATTCCCCCTTTAAACATCAATTCTCTCAGACACAACGACCAAGTTGTTGGAGTCTTTTTAACATAAAAGGAACATGGAGGTGTAAGATATCTCTCTTTCCCCATTTCCCCATGTACCACACCTCCATTTGAATAGGTTTTGCTAATTAAAAATTGGATTTTCCTTTCTCCCTCCTTCCCTTTGTCCCTGGTGAATAAATATCCTTTGATTGTGTCTCGACGTAACAATCACCGTCGGCACTGGGATTAAAATAAGTATATGGGCAAATACTTTACTTGTATGGGGAAGTTGATTAGTTGAGTGAATAGGGAGGGAACCAGGAAAGTAAATATTATGTATAAGGAATGGTATAGAAAGTAATGATTTCCAATATCGGTTCATTTGAGAAAAATAAGTTTTGAAAAGTCAAATGTGTTTAATGGCTTTTCCACACGTCACCGCGCACCGGTAACTCACGTGAGGATGAATAACTTGAGCTTCCCATTATAACTAAAGGTAAGTTAACTAAAACATATAAAAATCTATTACTATATGACTAAACTCAAATTCTATGCACTTGTATGACATCAATGGGAAATGTATTAGAATTATAATATAAACAAGCAGGATGTTATACAGAAAACTATCGATTTCTAATTTCTAATACAAATATATGTCGTATGAGTATGTATAAGAGGAATTAGCATCATAGGATGAACGAACATTAAGTAGACCAATAGTGAAAGTGTTTCAGTATAAAGTAATGGTGGGACAATCGGACACTAAAGGAGGCAAAGAACAAGGGAAAAACTTAAGAGAAAACAGGGTTTTAAATATTTAACTTATTTAACAAGTGAAGTATCGATTGAAGGCAAAGTTTGGAATTGCAAAGTAATTGTTCAATTTAATTTAATGGCACCAATAAGTGCTATATATTAAATATATTAGTACAAATATAAAGGTGGGTATGTATGTAATAAACAATGAAAATTTTGAATTATAAAAAGGAATGCAAAAATGAAGCACTGGGAAATTTCGTTCATGTTGTCCATTTGAATATAAAAATGTGGGAATGAATTTACATTTTATGAACTGTGATGAAACTAGGAATGAACTGGGAATGAGGATTTTTACAACTTTAATTCCAAAAATAAAAAATGATCGTTGAGGATAAATTTGATTTAAATTGACGTTTAAGCCTTTTACGTCTTCCAGTTAAAACTAACTCTGATCATTTTCATGTAATGAATTGCTCAAAAGTCCGTCAAAGTGTTCAACCCGCATTTTGTCGAAATGATAAAGAAGTAATAGAAACTCTTGTAATGAAATGATTTAGAGAGAATTATTTATGCAAATTGTGCTTTCTTTTCCAAACTTCTTCTTTTCACACGTCTTTGGTGTAGTTAGAAGAGTTTGGAAACTTTTGAGTCTCATTAATTGACTCAGTTTGGAGGAAGTTGTTAAAGGAGCTGGAAAGGTTATTAAACTTCAAAATGTCCATGTTTCCTCAAACTTATTAAGAATTTCCCTCAACAAATATTTAGTTGAGAGGAAATGTTAGAATTGATTTATTGTGACATGATTACTCCTATAATTACTAAATAACCATTTACAAACTTCCACTGAAAAGTACATCAAAAAATACTATTCGTAAATAATTCCACACAATTCCACAAAAATAATTAAAATAGAAATGAGTCGTATAAAAATTAAATGTAAAACGCTTATTTAAATTAATTACCTAAATAATTTAGATTTCAAATGTTCTATACAGAATAAAAAATATTTTAATTACGTAATATATCTTAAATTAATCCTAATTAGTTGACGAATACCATAAAAAATAAAATATTTATTCATAAGCTAAAAAAGCTTTGAAACCAACAAAAAAAGTGTAACATGTCCTGTTGGAGTGTTTTATATTTATCAGTGTTATTGTATGTGTGTTAGTGTGTTAAAGTGAGAGTGTGAGTGTACGTGTGGCAAATACACAGACTTGTGTTCCAAATACACACGGAATGTTTATCTAAATCCTAACCCCAGAGCGGTAGATTTCAAAATACCGTTGTTAATCTCATTTTGAGGTTTAATAAACATTAGCTTTGGATAAAAATTACAATCTACGGGGGGACGTTTTGAGGTGAGGGGAAGGCGAAGCTGAACCTACCTTCAATATCAGGTTTTTCCCAGAGAAGGGTTCCTTTTTCCCAAATGAAGTCGAGTCTCTTCGCTCTCTTGTACGTTTTTGGTGCAGACTTTGACGCAGCTGTGGAGAAAATAGCGAACATTGCAGAAGGAGAATTCAAAGAGGGGACTTGAAGGGATTTGGTGAGTTTGTCAATCACATTGAAGTCTCTACTTGTATTTTTTTAACGTGGAGGGAACTCCCCCCACTTGGCCACAACTCACAAAGGAACCATTGGAGTGAAGGAAAAAAAGTACAGGAAGAAGAAGTGAACTCAAACTTTCTACATCCGTCTGAGACAGAAAGAGTGAGAGAGGAAATGATAGAGAGGGAAAACACTGGAAGAAGAACACACATTCAATAAGAGATTTAATTAACATTTAAATGTTCGGATTGGTCATTAGCTAACATTTAAATGTTCACATGAATAAGTTTTGTATTAGTGGTGCAGAGTTATTTTATTTTATTGTATTGAATATTGTATTTAGTTAGTTTTATATTTAGTAAGTAATTAGCATTGTATCTAAATAAATATTGTCATTTTAGTTAACATACATTGTAAATTGTAAGTAATTGTTAATTGAATATTTTGGTTTGTTTTTTGAGTCTTATTATGACTGACGTTTGAAATATTGCCTCTTTAGAAGTAAGGAGAGACAGACGGAGCAGTCATTGAGAAAGTCACAGTCCTAATTGGCAACTAACTCACATTTAAATAATGAAGTGAGCTCAAAACACTTGATGGAACATTCATGCAATATTCAACATCCTTTCACCTCCCGACGCCTCGAGAGAGCGAGAAAGTCGATTATTTATTCCGAGGAAGGAAATCAATAAAATTCCCTCGTTTATTAAATTGCAAAATAATTGTGGTTCAATTAGTATTGTTTTCAATTTCTAATTCCTAAAGGTTGGTGGTGCGACTCGTTGGTTAAATTATTTCTAATGATAAAAACTTAATAAATTAATTTTGATTCCCAATTGCAATAAATTGGACCATACAAGCAATTATTAATAAATTAATAATGTGAGTGAGTGGAGATTAAATAAGTAAATCAATCCTGCATTCACATTTCCATTCGATAAATTCCTTTCCCAAAAACTCATTCCAGGCGTATCAATAAATATACAAAGTCATTCCAATGGAGCTGAATATCAAAAACTGAGAATATCAAATGCAGTATATCAAATGCACCAGAGTTTATTCAAAGTGTAATGGAGCTTTTGTTCATACTCAAGCGGATTTGATGTTCAATAAATTGATTCATTGACTGTGCTGAGTCGATAAAAAGGAAAATTGTGAAAGATCAAAAGTGGAGCGGAGTGATGAATGGGGAGAAAACAGTGAGAGAATGAGAAGAAAATTCCAATTCGACCGAGGATTGAAAAATAAGTTATGATCTCCTCATGCAGAGTGACATTAAACTCCTTTTATTTCATCACTTTCATCTTATTAATATAAATTCATGCAAAAGCTCATGAAAGCATCAACTCATAAAACAATTCTTTTCAACAAGAATATTATAAATCTTACAATTAGAATACAAACTATATTATTATTGTTAACTTTTAATCATTTATTAAATACAATTAAATACATTATTGTATTAAAATATTAGATAATTTATTCAAATGCAATGTACTATGATTACCATTATCGTTAATAAACAATAAAATTATAGTGAATCTTTTCAATCGAATAAAAATCAATATTGGTTTATCTATCTATCTTTGTACCATAAAATAGTATACTTAAGTACTAGATAGTATTGATAGTTAATATTTCATTTCGAATGTAGGTTGAATAAAATCTCGTGTTTTTATGTCGTCTAAATATTCATTAATGTGAACTATAAATGAGAGAATTCTTCGCTGTACTTTCTAATCGGAATGACAAATCAAATTAAACGCTTGTAAATCAAATGTTCAATCGGGTGAGTATATTAAACGAGCAAACAAGGAAAAATATCTCTATTTAACTCAAATTCTTACGCCACTAATAAAACCTTTTCATTAAATCACCTTCAAATTCCTCCTCAATGACCTGATGAAGTTAATCGGAACGGATAAAGCTAATCTAAACTACACCTATAATCATTTCCCTCCATCAAATGTTAACTATCGATTTCCTATTCCATACCTGCTCCCACACAAATGTGCATGGATTAAAAGGTCGTGAAAGTGAATAAGTTGACTCACTCCATGATTTTGTCAGTCCTTCGGTTTTTGGGAAACGAAAGGGTCGCTAATGGGCCAAAAACCCTCCAATGCATTTTTCACGGGGAAAATATTGAGGGAATTTTAGTTATAGGAATTTTTATCATATCCGTATAGATCTGATAGATCTCCTTGCGTAGGCGGAAGAATTCATATCACTTTTATATCAACTTCATATCAAATGCCTGTCTGTCTCTATACACGCCCTTTGTTAGGGGTAAGTTATGAACGTTTTCTCTGGGTCCTTTTAATAAATCGAGCCAACATGATGAATTGTGAATATTATCATCGCTCTCTACTTTACAACCCGAGTGAGCTTCTCCTTTAATTACTCACTTTAACAAATAGTGGGATCGGGGAAGTTAAAGTCTCAGTTCCATCAACGTCCTTTGCCAAGACCTTCATTAACCTCCCACTAATCGACCCATTTTCAAATATTCACTCACCAAATGAACTCACCAAAAAAACTATCATTATAAAAGTATTAAACTAAAATAATCAAACAAGAAAAAATAAAATTAATAGAAAAACTGTTTGTATTTTGAAATTATCGTGAAATAATTAATTGATGAAATTGCTAATTAACCAAAACTAATATTGATCAATGAACAATGTAAATAGAATTTAGCATGAAACCAATTGGAAAATAAATAATGTAATTATGTATGCAGTTAATGTAACGAACTACAGCTTTTGAGCTAAAATGCAATTATTTGAACTTTAAACTATATTAATTATTTGAACTAATTAAAAACGCTAATTACATAAATTCCGATTCTATCAACTACATTAGAATATATACATTTTCAATATTTCTAAGTCTAATATATTAAATTTAAATACAATAGTACAAATGAAATAGGCAAGCAGATTCCAAAACCCGTCATTATTAAATGAAGAGAAATGAAAGGATTACCTTAATCATAATGAGTAGCGAAGGTGTAAATAATTTTGAAATATCATACACATAAAGTTCAAGTATTGTCTATTTGAGAATAATTCAAAGAGTCGTATAAAGGGAAGAGTCAAATGAAAATGGAAGGTAAGAAAAGAAGAAAATGCTTTTCAGTCCCAAGCAGAAAGAATAGAGCAATTACGCAGAGGCGGCGAAATATCTCCGCCTTCTAAATGCATTAATAACAATTCCTGATATCACACATGTCTCTTATAGAGGGAAAAGATTCATGTAGAAACATCTTATGAAGATATTCTCCAGATTATTTTCTCAAGAATGTAACCAATTCTCTGGAGAGCATATCTTATGGTTAATAGAACCCTTATAGTGAATCCCAGCAGAGAAAGAAGAAATATTTCATAAGGAGAGAAAGATAGGGTTTTTGAGTAATATGAGCTACGACCACGTCAAGGAAAACTGGCGATGAATCTCACTCATTATGAAATATAATATTTATATTAAAATTCTTACATTTGTACACCCGAACAATTATTAACAGGGTTCTTATAACATGTCCTTAATAGCAAACATGTTATGTTAATTCCTAAGTATGAAATCATTACATTTTTGTTTAAAGCAGGAATAATTCAAGGGTTTCCTTACATAGACTTCCTCCCATTGGGAAACATATCGGACGAGGCGGGAGAGGCGGAGGAGACGAACCAAACTTAGAAGTTTCACCATCCTCAAGATCTTCAACGCTCGGCCCGCATGAATGAATTGGAAGCTGTGCACATTGTCGCTAAAGTCCTATTAATTATAATTTAAATATAATTTAAATATAATTAAAATATAATTAAAATAAAATAAAGATCATTAAAAATATAGTAATATAAAAATAATAAAAAATAAAGTAAAGTAAAAATAGTTAAAAATATAGTTATTTTGTTGTTAATATTTTTTTAATATTTACATTAATTGACATTAGATGACTTACGCAATATTCCAGGTAGCATACGATGAGGACAATATAGTCAAGGGGGATAGATGATATCAGATCAAGAGCAAACCAAGATTTCAAATAATGTTTCGCTATCAAAACTGGGTCTAATATCACTTGCTCCGCGTTATCCTTCAACATGATTCCTAAAGAGAGAATTTATCATTTTATTAGAATATTAAATCCCCGTCCCGGTTCTCTTTTCGAGGCAAATAACATAAAATTTTGAGTCTTTTTCTTCCCATTCTCTTCTCATTTTTACGATTAGTCATTTCATTCTATGCCTCCTCGTGCCATATGGCAGTCTCGTAAATAAACGGCCAAACCTGAAGGTCCAAATGGTTGTAATATCTCCCTAAAACATTTTGGAGAACATTCGGGGTGGGGCGGAATATATCAAGTTTTACATATATGGACAATTTATTCTAGGGGATTTGGAAGGAGGATAATGTCTAATAATAAGGAACTTATAATGTGGGCCACAATATGAATTATTTTTTGAGGTAGGTTCCATAATTGGCTCAATGGCCAATATCTCTCCCAACATGACTGACCAAGTAAGGGGAGTCGTAAAATAATCATAAGTTGGAGGACCAAGAGAAAGTAAATGTCAGGGCAAAGAATTCATTGCGGCCCACCAATATTCAAAAACTTTACCGAAACCTTCAAATGTCAGCAGCTGACGTTGGTTCAATTTGATTCCAAATTACCTTCAAACAACCCAATAAATTCTCACGTGCCAATTGTCTTAATCTGACACAAGATTCAATCTTTATAAATGATTTTAATAATTTAATTAATTTATGACATGCTATTAAAATATTTCCACTTATTATTCTAATTAAATAATATTAGATTTATTGAATAATAAGATTTTTCCAATTTTTTTCACACAACGTCATATTGAAATATAATTGAATATTTTTGATTTATAATTTGAATTGGTGACTTTTCAAAATTTACGACTTGGATCCAATTTGATCCCCTGGACATTTAAAGTGGAAAAGAGAAAGGTAAATTTTGTGAATGGGATTGTGTAAAGGATCACCACGTGTGAAGTCATTTATTATAAAGGGCGGTCGACGTTGGGGGAATTGTCGCCATTGAAGTTCACACGTGGGAGGTCCTTTCAAGTCTCCTTCAACGATGGATGTGGACACTTTGAGTTCCATCAAGAGACGTTACAAATGGTTAAACTTTAATTCCCGCGTTTCCACATCTCTCCCCTCTTTGGTCGCCCCATTGTTGGTCGAAACTGATTTAAGTCTAATTGGTCCCAAATCTACGATTTTCCACCCTCGGTAAATCCACCTTTAATTAGCCTTCGGACATTGGACAAAAAACGTCCCCTTCCTCCTCCACCATTGATTTTCCATTAAATTCCACATTGGGTCTATTTCCGTAAATAGGGATTTTTCCCTATTGGAATTGAAAATTCGAAATCCTCCCTTTCCAATCATTACATTTTATCTGCGAGTGTAAGGAAAGGGCCAAGTCAGCGGAACGAGTAAGAGAATTATTATTGAAGATTCCCCAACTCAGACGTTTGGGGGGAAAGTGGGGAAATTTGTGAATTAATGGATTTTCCTATCTGATCCTACAAGATACTTCATCTTGTAATCATAATACACATAGAAAAGAACACTTTTCACTTGCCTGTGCGGAAATTTACAGCAATGTCGACGAGGAAGATTGTGTCTGAAAGGCAATTGAAGGCGATCCATCGGATGCTGAGATCATCTCTAAAGAAGGAGATGGCGACGGGAAGTATGATCAAATTTGCAACAAGGAGAAGAAGCATGCACAAGTCCCAGTAAAACCTTCAAAAAACAAAACAATAACATCTAAAACATCGATTTTCTTTATATTTTGCCAATAATAATTTCATTAGTTCCGAATTTTAAACATTAATTGATTTAAGCAGTTCTAAACTTCTGCATTAAAAACATTAAACAAAATCTACTCTTAAAGTGCGTCTTAAATACTCTCATTTTTACATGTCTTGTATTCGTGTAACACTGTAAGATAACAATAAGTTATCAAATTAATTAAAAGCATTAAAGCATACAGATTCCGAAAATCATAAAAGGGGTTATTGGATTATAAATTTGGGTTATATTCTTAAATTATTCCTATGTTTTATGATGTGAATTTTATATTCTGCGTATTAATTATTAATTAAAATTATGTCGAAGAAGCTTTTGAACTTCTTATATATATTCTACCTATGTATAATTAATTAGGGCAAGTGTATGTGAAACATGGAGCAAATGGTTCTCAAGTGTTAATGCCACAAAGGAACGTTGAGTGGGAAAGGCGGGGGGAAATTGGAGTTAAGCCCAAAGCTGCTCAAAGGAGAAATCCTGTTATTGGATTACCCAACGCTTTTTACCCTCTCCATAGAAGAAAGCCCAAGAAAGGATATAAAATCAATTAAGATCTCTTGAAGAATCAAAGGAGAGTTTTACCAAACTTTCCCCTTCATCTTTATACCTTCACATGTGTGTTGTGGGGCGGGTTTTCCCTTTATTCTCTATTACAGAAGAAGAAGGGAGGAAAAAAACTGGGAAAGAAAAAGGAAATGAGGAACCGTCTGGACCCGCCGCCATGCACATTCAATGGGAAACCAAAACTTTCACTTACTTCTACTAAATCCTACACATTTATGTATGAATTCTTTATAACCGTATCAATATAACAATCATTATAGCTCAAATGTTATTTTAATGATATACAGTACAATAATAGGGAGACTCAAAGGTTTGATATCAAATAGAATAGAATTTATTATTTATACCATAAAATACCATACAAATGGTATAATATATATCTAATATCATTAAGTATATTCCTCCCACGCATATACTAGCAAGTATCTGTAATAGTAAATAAAGTTTAGTTAGGAGAATGTTGGAAGTGATATACGTACAAGCTGATATATGTATCTGTAGTACGACAAAACGAATTTGATTGTCTCGAAATCAAGAATCAAAGGCTGACAGACAGGAAATTCCATATTCGACTCAAAATTCTTTTTTTGGGATTTATTTGAAGGTTCGTCTAAACGGACGAGATGAATTTTCCTCCTTCGTTTTCCTCCATTCACTTTTGGGAGTATTTCATTTTTATAAAGTGGAATATGAATGAATACGCGGCACGTTGCGTACAGAGTTTATATAAATTGCTTTTGGTTTCATGAGCTATATGAATTTGTCGGGGGCCGTTTCTTAGATGGGAACTTCGCCTTGGTTGTTAGGAGCGGAGTGTTCTGTGAAATGAGGAGAAGAATTGGACAAATGTGTGTGTAGGCTGAGGGGAAATGAACTGAATTTTTGCCCTTTTTGTCCCTGGATGAAGTCCGTGAGTTATAAATGAGTTTCCTCTTTTTTGATATAGAAATAAGTGGGAAATATTATTGGGCCAATTGTGAAGACAAGGAGAAGCAATCAGAGATGCACAAAAGTTGAACAAATTTACCTTTACAAAACTTTTCTCTCTTTCGTAAAATATTCGAGAATTCTTTACTTGTGGAATATTAGAGATAAGTACTTGTTTCTGACTTGCTGAATTTTAATATGGAAATTTTAGTAATCTAAATATAAAGGTTTTTAATCATTAATTATCATTAATTTAAAAATTTTATTTGACTATTTGGAATATTTGGACGCAATATTATTTAAAAGTTTTTTTTTCTGATGGGTAATTATAATTTATAATGACAAGAACGACTCTTTATGATACTTATTCAAAATTAAAGAGATCCATAAAAAATATAAACGAGGGTTTGCAATTTGAATCGGGTTATCTCAAAATCTTAAATCGTTGCTAAAGATTTATTTAAAATGAATTTCTTAAAAATTTAATTAATAACATATTCGGATACTATACAAAATATGGGGCATAATGAGTAAATTATGATGTAGACAATTTACACAATGCTTTGTTGAGAAAAATTTCCTTTTTCACTCCTTTTTCATTTCTAATGCTCATTCAACTTAAATTTACAACTATAAATTAAGAATTTTTAATATGAGTAAAATACAGCTAACATTAATACGAATACAGTAGTTTACAAATATGATAATTTGTAGTAAAATATTGGCAAATTAATTATGATTAGATTTAAACGCATTATTAAATTGCTGTACTATCACTGTATTTAATAATATTGAAACTTTGGCGAAATTCAATTCTTTAGTAACTCTGAAAATAAATTCTAATTTTGAGATAACCCGATTTAAATTGCAAACCCACAAATATATTATGCAAGTGCATAAGAAATGGTTTAAAAACTATAGTGATAATTATTTAAATTTTAAAATCAGTCTGTATCTGATAAAGCTATTATGCTACAAGACTTTTTTTGTTTAATAATGAAAGTTTTGTGAGTGGAAAGCCTTTGAGCTTTAAACATGACTTCCTTTAATTTCTTTTGAGCAGAGATGTTGGAGTTATTGAAGAGAAATGTTGAAAAGTGCGGGCTGCGGAAAGCGGATTCTTTTCGCCATTAAAACTCTTTCTTTTCTTAAATTCCTTTCTGTGCCCTCAAGGGGAAACATTTGAAGATATTACTCCGAACTAAGCTCACACGCGAAGAGAACACATTATCCCACAATTTCCAAATTGGTTCAGCGACCACGATGTGAGAATTCAAAAACGATGTGAGAATTGATATTTGGTTGAGGGGAAAAGTTGCGTGAGGGCGAGATTTGACAAAACTTTCATCTTTTTCCAACTCGAGAGGAGAAAATGTCAAGTTGGGAATCCCCCTATCATTTTCATCGATTTAATAAATGGAGATCCAGAATGGTTTATTCACATTGCTTTAGAAGGTTTAATCTCCGTAAAAACTAATTTCCCTCAATATGCTCTCATGAAATTTATGAAAGCTGAAATTACAACTTTAGAAAATATCCTGAAAACATCCCACTTTGAAAAACATCCAATGAGAATTCCAATATAAAAAGAAGTTTTAATGAAAAGGTCCAACTTTTTTGAATTTAACCGGAAATTACTTTCCCCTTTTTTCAAACTTCATTTTACTCCAAAATGTAAAGAATGAGGATGAATGAAGAGAAAAAACGTTAATTTCAATTGTCAAAATCATTGAAAGTAAGAAGCGAAAAAGGAAGCAGAAGAATACATAACAAATAATGAACGAACGAATGCCTGGAAAGTAAAGAAACCCAAAATAAAAATTGCTCTTTGGGAAAAATTGGCGAAATGAATTTTCCGACGTTTTAATTAAGTCAACGAAGGTTTTCCACTCTTTTCTTAATTATCCTTTGTTCAATGAAGGAGAAAAGAAGGAATTTTAATTTACTTTTATATCCAGGAATTCTCATTGTCATAAATTATTCAATAACTTCAATTAAAACTCACTCCGTTGAACAATACAAATACCGACATTTTTCCCTTTTTCAAAATCATCCCTTCTTACTAACAAACCCCACTCCTGAAATCTTTGCTTATTTGCCACGTGCACGAAAAACATAATTGAATTAACTATTTCAAACTAAATTCTTAAACTATCTTCACCTTTCATTTCCTTTAATAATAACTGTATAGGCAAGACTTCAGATATCACGTAGGTAGATATAAATTTTAACATAGTCTTATAATTCTAAGTTCCTAACAGAAAATTCAAACTTGGCATATGAAATATAGCTAGAAGGAAATTCAGAGAGAAAGGTGTTGGAAAGTTTTTAAAGGTTAAAAAAGGAAAAGCCAATTATCCAAACGGTTATCACATTTCCTCAAAACTTACAATTAGTTTAACCTTATTTTGAAAGACGTGAATGAAATTGAATCGTAATCTTGTCTAAGTTCATTAAGGGCTCTCGGAGATGTTCGAGAAAAAGTGTCTCGGAATTGGGTGGATGATAATGAGCTCCGACTCTCCCTCATTTCACTTCAAACTCAAAGCCTTTGGAGTCAAAAGGAAAATTTTCCCTCAAGACATTTGAGAACCCAACGGAGAGACATTTCTCTATGGAAAAGCCAACGGAGATGGATCATCGAATAAAAACATCTCCTTAATCTCCCAAACACACCCACTTGGGAGAAATGTCCAGAGTTTTAAGCCACAAATTCAAATTCCCTTTATATTAAGTTATTAAAGTATTTAACATTGTAAATCGTCTTAATATTTAAATCCTTATAAATTGAGTATTAAACCGTATCTGGAAATTAAAGTGTTTTGTACTTGTATTCAAACAATGAAGTTCAAGTTGCTTTTAATCATTCAAACCCATCATCACCCCATAAGAATTCCATAAGAAATTTCAAACTTGGCCAATTTATAATAAAACTTTTTATGTGCAGCTCTTAATTACTCCCTCGTAAGTATTAAGGACAACTGCAGAAGAAAACTTTCTCCTTATGCTACAAAAGGCCTAAAGATAAATAGTAATGATAAGTAGCTTGAGAATTATCATTTATGTAGAAGAAAAAATTGTTAAAATTTGAATTTAAGATGAAAGTTGCTCAATATCTAAAAAGTTACTATATTACATACTAAATATTAAATGTACCGATTCTAGATATGTAAATACATACAATTTTGCATATTTTACCAATGTGTATTTATTACTAATGTAAATCGCCTACAGAATGTAATATGTAATACCATATAAGTTATAAATATTTAAATAGAAACAGAAGATGTACTTATAGAATGGGGAATGTACCATATACATACAGAATAGGAAATGTATTCCATTATGTAGTCCAGGATGTAGTTAATCTGTATTTATTTATTGTGTAGTATGGGGGCTTAAGCATAGAATTGTGATTGGGGCGGGTTCATTAGGAAGAATCGGGAGAGAGAAAGAACAAGGAAAAGGAGGAGATGAACCTCCCTATCTTCCCCCATGTTACAGGATATCTCCAAGTGGTGTTGGGAAAGTAGGTCACACTTTCTTCGCCCCTCTTCATTGAGTAACAGTCGGACGATATGGATTTATATTATATTCTATGTCTTTCGTGCTATGGAACTCGGGCAGTTCGGGATACATTTCGGGGGTTCGGAGATTTTGAGGCGGAAAGCGAAAGTCCACATTTTTCACAAGACAAAGTTTTGACAGAGAAACTGAGTCGCGATTTATTAAAGAAATTTCACTTAAGTTATATAACTACGATAACCCTCATGATACACATTTTATATACTCGTATTATTACGAACAATAAGCCTATTACATTACTTAATGTTAGTATCAGTTTAGTAGAGTTATAACATTATAAGTATTTTACGTAAGAATGCATAAATGCGTATAAACACATTTATACTTATCCTTATTCCTAATAAGTAAATATACCAAATTGTCCGTATAACGTACCAATTCATATTGATATTCTAACTATTCAACCATGTATAAAATTATAAAGTGAGTGAGCAGTGGATTATGTTATAGCAGGGAGTGAATTGGGTATGAAATATAGCGTGTCTAATAAGATGAGAGATGAAATGATTGAATATTACGTAAGACGGGAGTTTTCCACTTTGGCTGGGCAAACAAAAGGGAATGGGGGAGTGGTGATAGCAGCAATGTTTAAGAAAGGATGTTCCACAACTTACCGAAAGTTTGAGCAAGGATGGATGATCCAATGCCCTGCATTCTTCTGGCGAATTCGCTCCTTCATGAGGGCTTTTTTGGAGCCGAACAGCTTCATGGCCAGCTTGTTGTCCGTGGGTTGAAAGAGGGCTTGGAGTTGGTTTCGCAGAAACGACGACTTGCTCTCCACAGTCGTCGTGGAGGCATGGGGCCCCGCACGGTCGCCAGCGTTTAAAAACATGCTTGGAGTCATCGGTTCGTCCTTAGGAGTCCCATAAAGACTCACGTCGTCCCCAGAAAAATGAACTTTGGAACCACTGAATCCGGAGGGACCTCCGGACCTAAAAAATAAACAATCATTATAATTTTATATTTACTGATACAGTATACTGATCAGTATTACTATATGGATATTTAGCAAAATAAAATGTGAATACTCCATTTTAAACTCAAAGTTGGGCAAATAATCAATTAAGGTATAAAACATAGGGTATAAGCATAAGGTATAAGCATTTATCCTTCGATGAAATTTAACTCATGAGCAGAACTCTTTATATATTTAATAATAATAAATATTCATATAAATGAATTGAGGTCATTCCTTAAGAAGTCAATTTGCCCAAAAATAATGGTTCCATATTTGAGCTATTTGTATGAATTTTGAAGAGATTAATTAAATTCCAATATTTGAGGATGAAATATGGCGAGAGAGCTTTTCAATTAAAACCACTCAATTCATCCAACGCCCATTTTGACCCGTAAATTAATTTACAGTCGTCGAAGCAAAAGACTTTCAATTTCCAAATCTCCTCAACAAATTGAAGCTTCACTTTCCTCAAAAGATGGGAAATTTGTCGGTTATTAATCCAATTTCCATTCACTTTCATTCCCACACCTCTGTTGAATTTTTCATTTATTCCCTATTCCTACATTATTCAAAGACAAATAATTAAGCCAAACTACGTAATCTATAAAATAAAATACATTTATTAAATAAATACATTAATAAGTAAAGTTTTATAATAAGACTACTTGTACTTATTGTTAGACATGATTTATCCAAATAAACATATTTGATACGAGGAAATGACAGAATAGGCTCATATTAAGAAAAACGATATATACAAAGTATCAGAACAAGGGCGATGAGAACAGGTCATATCCGGAGTGAATGACGTATTCCTCATTTATTATTCTTCCTCCTTGAAAGTACACAAAGGGTGTTTACTGTGAGCTCCATGTGGAGCAGGAGGTGAGGTGGTGGAGGTGGCGGGATTATTATGCCACACCAGCAGGGCTTCCTTTAATCACCCACAGCACAGCCTTGTTCGAAGAGTGCCCTTAAGATGTAAATGCTCCGTCCTTTGCCAATTTCTAAAACCTCCCGTGATGAGAACCCATAGAGCCAATCTATCACCAGCCCCTCTGCTCCTCCTTGTCTGATTATAACTCCATACAAGAGCCTGCTTTCTTCCACACAACGAATACTTTCATCTACTTGGCTACATACAAACCAATCTGGCATACCTAGTACACTTAGAAAGCTACATAGCCAACACTAAAGTTCCTTCGATGGGAAATACTTTATTATAAAGCACTTTGTATATATAGAATTTCGCTTTCTTTCGACCCGGGAACCATGAATCTTCCTAACGGGGTCAGGAGACGGGGACGCTGAGTCAGTCTATTATACTCATCCAATGGGAGGTCAAGTGGAGAACATCTCATTATATTCGACTTAACATGGGATCAATAACACAATATTCGGCTTATCTGCTTTTAATCCATGTTCAAGTCAATAGTGAAAAAGATGTTATCCAATAGATAAATTGTCAATTAATGGGCGGATCGAACGAATATTTATTATCTATATAAATAATAAATTTTATTTTGACTTCTCTATTACATTGAAGGCAAACATAATATTAAATATTTTTAAAATTTAACAATAAATAGATACAAGTGTTTATAGTTATCATATCATTGTTTCATATACAGTACAAATATGTACATATACATACAGGTTGGGCCATAAGTTGCTTTCTTTTTTATACGATTGCTTATTTAAAAAAGAAAGATACTTATGGCCCATTCTGTACAGTTACAAAGGGAAATCAAGAACTTTTGGGACGGGAGTCTATCATTTTTTTCTGTACATACGAGTATAATGTATGTAAGTATATATCATGGTCATATAGCAGTTCTTTGAAATAGTAATGTCCTTGCATAATGGTTCATTCAGACATCTGATCTTGTAAATTATTAATGGAGGATATTTTGTAATAAAGAAAGTGAATCTCTCACGGATGAGTCATTCTATCAATATTATAATAAGACATTCCCATTCACCTCCCATTGAATAAGATCAAGAGGCATTAAGGGCCAGAAGAGTCCTTAAGGTCCGAAGAAGAAAACGAAGGCAATTTGAATATCGAAAAACTCTTTTTATTTATTTATGCATGAGAACTCCAGAAGGCCCTACATAGTTATATAATCCCTATATATTGGAATTCGACAGGAAAGAGATTTTGTAGGAATGGAGTAAATGTAAAATATAGGAAAGAAGAATATAAGAAAAAGAACATCTGGGATATGATTTCTCTTGGGGTCCATTCAGGGTATTTCCACTCACCCGTAGTTCTCTCCACGGTAGTTCATGTGAGGTGAGATGAAGTCGTCCACAAGGAAGGAGTCGTCTACGGTAAGCAGCGACCCTGTACACCCCTTCCCGGTCCGGCGGTGGTCGAGGTGTTGGAACACATGGCCTTGTCCAAGTCCCTGTGAAGCGCTCCGGTCACTCACGACGATCGTGGGGGAGGTTGGATGGGAATGCGGGGCAGCTGCTGGCATCGACCCAGGAACCGACGCGTATAATTGCCCTCGAAGTCGGCCGTTCGACAACCGCAAGGAGGGCGTTTGGGTCCATCTTCGCCCTTCGGTGTTCGACCGCTCCCGCTCTTCTCTAAAAACCCATTTACAAGTTTTTATTTTAAAGAAAAAAATTTAATGATTAAAAGTGAACCAAGGCCAAGATTCTAAATGGCCCAATGTAACATTTTAAATAAATGGCATCTGTATTTACTTATTTATTTAAGTTGAACATTGAACTTATTCAATTACTGATTTTTATTTGCTTATCCTGCATTTTGAAGAAGTAAAGGAATTTGTAATATTATTTTCCCAACCTCAGCAAATAGATTTCAACTTGGTAATAAAGCGGAAATTGAAAGTAAATTGGAACTCTGATGCTCAAATGCAGGGAAATGGTTTAGAGAACTTCGCTTATTAACTTTTGCCATATAGCCCAGTCTGGTAGATTTGGTTGCTGAATAAATGAATTCTATTGGATCTCCCCCCCTTCCCATTCACCATTACCCCTTTAGCCCACACTTACACAGATTGGATTTAAATGTGGGAAATGGGAAAGGAACCTTTTTATGATATTTATGTTAACCCAGGAGTATAAAGAGCGATCAATTGACCCTATTGAATTCTTGAGGAAGGTTCGGGCTTAAGCTCAGATTTCCGCCAACGATCTCCGTGTAATCACTACGATACCTTTGTACTTTCCCCTAACACTCAAGAGCTTTCTAATACAATTAAAGGCACACTGTGAAAAGTATTCTGCATATCAATATTATGGTATACGTTTCAGTTTCCGTATTATTTACCGATATAAAGTATCATGTATTATGTAATGTTATAAAAATTTGATACTTTCCGGTTCTATTTTTATACTTGTACATGAGGCTATTTATGTAATTATATTGATACCTTTACAATTGCATTTATTTTAATTGGATACATACAGAGTTTATTATTGTAATTTCTCCAGTAAAGAGAAACTGTATCATTATTTCTGAAAGATATGGTTATGTATGAGCGTAATGTATTGAAAAAAACCCGTCATCTGGTAAGATACGATAATGGAGGGTGCAGAC
Organism: Neelides folsomi; assembly: GCA_034687125.1. NCBI lineage: Eukaryota > Metazoa > Arthropoda > Collembola > Neelipleona > Neelidae > Neelides > Neelides folsomi. Next base: position 15,602 of record JAQGBZ010000152.1, on the reverse strand, counting down.
TGCACTGCACCGATGGAATTTATTGAAGCTTCGAAAGCTCCCCAGGGCTTCCCTCACATTACACCAATTTTGGGATATTTGAAAAAATAGAAGTGATTGAAGGACGCGCGGGCGGCGAAATGGGAAATGAAATTCTCTCCTTCAATTTTCTCCTCCGCATTAAAAATGGATATGTTTTATATAAAGTGAAAGAGTTGAGAACTCCTCCAAACTTTCCGACTTGAGCAAATATAATTAAAACTTTTCTTAAAACTTGGTCAGGAAAATCCTCATCATACTTTAAAGTAGTTAATATATAATATACATTTGAATTACAATTTCTGGAAATTGGCTTAAATTAATTTATGATGAGGCAAATAAGATGGTCGTGAGTTGAGCTACATTAAAATAATTTCAAAGAGGTTCGTGTTTTGCATGGCAGACAACAATGCCGGTAGTTGGGAAAAGAACAAGAGAGATAAAAAGATATTTCCCTCATCGTGTACTTATGGGCTACTTTACATGGGGGTCGTATAGGCGGGGAAGTACAAGTAGGAATATCCTTTTGGGAGTTCCCACTGTTCGAATACTTCCAGGAGTAGTCAATGAAAAGATAAATTTGTCACAAACACGAATTCTCTCCCCGACACTCCGCGCGAAATAAAATTTCCCATTCTAAGTCTCCCCATATAATAAATCCATTTTGGAACCGACAGGAGAAAGAATTGAAAATGGTGAAAACTGGGCTTATCCTAAGAGAAAATATGCGAGAGTTAAAGGAGGAAAATCGTGTTCAAACACTCTATCAAGATTTACATACAAACAATGCACACTTTGCAATACATTATTACAACAACTAAAAAGTGGAGGAATCTCATATTAATATACTTTATATGGAGAAGTATATTTATCAAAGTTCAATAAATAACAAAGGTTTTAAACTTTAACAGTGTTATAAAAGTCAGAAATCGTATATTTCACCCGATTCCTGACAAGATAGGAGTAAAATCGTACAAAGTAATGTTGAGGGCGTAATTATAGGGCGTGAATTAAAAGAGAAAATAACGACAAAAGAAAATCCTATGAAGTTTGAAATACATACCATACATAGAGTACAGTACAGTTTGTACATCTTCTGTATATTATATATACGAATAAGTACTTGTATAATTTCCACAACTTTAATTTAGTTAATGTTTAGTTTGCCTAAGGAATGAATAAGAATTAAAGGATAGAATGAAAATAATTTAGAAGTCATTGTTGAATCGCATTCAAATTCTCTTTGAACTTTGGAGTGTGAGTGAGTGATGGAAGTATTTAATTAAAGTAAGTTTAAATGCCTTGTTTATTCCTCTCCATTCTCATGCCTGTTTGGAGAAATAAAATATTTATTTATGCAGATGAAATAATAAAGGATGGAGATTGGAGCACGAGATCAAATTATTTACACAATTCCAAATGAGATGAAAGAGGAGGGAAAATGAGTGAAAGGAAGAAAATGTAACATTGGAATATGTAAAATATTTCAAACCAGCCAAATAAATTGAAATAAATTGAAAAATGGAGTCGGAGCCGATTTTGGCTAATAAAATGGCCTTAAGGGCCTTCGGCTTCCTTTCAAATCCCTCTCATAGAATTGGGGTTTTTGAATCCAAAATGGAGGAAAGAATGCATAATATCATATCCAATAAGTCGTTTTTGAGCGAAACATTTCACCGGGAGAGTTTCCCCAACCGCGATTCTTCCACTTTATTTCCCTACTTCGGATATTACGGCCGTTCTCGTATTTAACATACATTTGGAAATCATAAACTTGTCCCGAATATCCAATTTACTTTTACTTCCAACTTTGCCGGTCTTAACATAAATGGTGAAATTTGGTGAGAAATCGCTTTCTCCATTTGCACTTCATTTAATGCAAAGAACTGTAAATGTTTGATAAGACATATTAAAAAAATTATACTGATTCAATTTCACATTTTGAGTTAAAGACCTTCTGTACATAACATATACATTAAAGATTGTTGGGGCAAATCGGAGATTGAGAGATTGGGCTTGTATTACAAAGTACAAGGGCTAATGATGATGGGATTACACCAGGATTGGAAAAATGATAAGACCCGTGCGAAATCTCAAATCTCCTTTCCGGACTTTCCCCATCCCCCAACCAAATGATTAGCATTAAATTAAAGACATTCAAGTATTTAACTTCCTCTTGAGGGGATCTCGGAAGGAACTCCACTGATCATATCGCTAAATAAATATCACAAGAGCAAATATACCAAGAGAACTCTTCTTAATATTACAAGGGCGAATTTCCCCACTCCACTCACCAAGACTTTGGATGGTTCTGAGGAACTTTTGAGTCTGGACACTGGAGCTGAAAGTTTGGGGGTTGGGGAGAAAGGCGCGGGCCCGACGTTCCTCACCGAAGGGTCGGAGTTGACTGAAGAGGATCGTGGAATGTCTCCCAAGACTGGCCCTGCTCTCTCCGGCGGATCTCCGTACGTGAGGAGCCGCCGTTCCCCACCTCCACCTTCTTACGACGCCGGGAGCCCCGAGAGACTCGCGGAGGTATATCGGAGAATGAGGAGAATGGGATAGGGAGTAGTAGGCCAGGAATGCCCTGCCTCCTCTCTACCAAATTTCCAATAACCCATGTTGCCAATTGAGAGTATTTTCTCTCCGCCACCTCAGTCGGAGGAAATCCTCCTGTTTATTATTTCTGCATTGGGTCGTAATTGAAAATCCCGAGGAGATTTACGCAGTTCAAGGCAGGCCCGCCCTGCCAACCTCTCATAAATTACTAAATAAAACTCACTGTGAGTCCCCCTTAAATACACACCTCTTTTCCCCCTCCAGAAGAAGATCATCTTAAACAAAAATCCTTGTTGGTTTAATGCTCGCGAACGGGTTAATATTGGTTTTAATACTTTTTTCTTTAATTCCCTATCCTCGCCCATTGGCATGATGTCTGGAATACTTATTGGAAATTTATCAAAAAACAAATGGAATGAGTTACATTAGGAGAATATTCAAAATGTTGAATTTCTGGGAAATTGGACGTTCATAATTTAAAAAAATGGGGTTGGTGATGAATTTTGAAGAATTCGGGAAAGGGTTCCCGAGAATTGTATAGAGGATTTGGAGCAGGTTCTAAGAAATTTACATGGTTTAAAATGCGTAATTTGGCCCATGTTTTTTGTATCCGCGATTTCCTAATGTATCTCCAAGTATGCATTATGAGCCTACATCTCATATTCGATTAGGGAAGGCATTAAGGCCCCTTTCACTTTTTCCCCTTCAAAGGACCGGTGGTTTATAAAGGACTTTCATAAAGGGGCTTTGTCGAAGACTATATCCATACAGATATGGTCTAAATGGGATGTAGTGGAAAGAGGTTTGAGTGGAGAGTCAAGTTTTGCATAATATGTTCACTCAACTTTGGTTGAGAAGAATGGTGGAAGATAGCGATGAGTTCTTGAGAGTCGTCAAAGCTCCTAAACCTCCCATTCTCCCCCGTTTCTTCATTCGCCCAAAGTGAAGATGTTCATAAAGGAGAAAAGAGAGACTTTCTTTCTTCCCTCAATGCTCCCCTAAAAGGGGCTGAGGAATTCTCATTTTTATAAAACATCCTTTTCAACATACATTCAACCTGGGTAAACACGATTAGACCTTTTAAACTATTCACTCAACATTTCTCCATCCTCTTTCAAATCAGACAGTGTTACAATAACTTTATTATTTCCAGTGCAAGAAATCCAACATTGTTCAACCAGCATTTAATTCAACCATCACTTAATTCAACCACCATTAATTTTATTTTAATTTAATTTTCATTTTAAAAATTTGAATATTATTTTAAAAGTATGGTGATGGTATCAGAGTTAAAGTTTTTTATATAAGAATATGTTGGTATTATCTTATTATGGAAGTCCAATGGATCAAAAGTGCTTTTGTAAAGAGTTAATGAAATTATGAGGGAACAGATTGTGTGGTGGAGGAGATGACACGTGCGTACAATACAAGGCCTTGAAGTTACATAGATAAAGTATGTAATTAAAGAAGGGAAAGTCTGGAGGATTTATGAGAGGAGTGAAGGGACTCGTGGACTAATGAGACAATGATAAATAGGGTTGTGTGGGGGAATGTCCGCAGTGCGTGGACAGCCAACTGTCTCCCACAATCAACCCCGCCATATCATTTCAGGAGAATAAAGTGGAAAATATTGGAAGGATATCTTCTTTATTATCTAATATTTATCTAACCTATGTATATCATTCCTTTACTTTTCATCCTTTATATATTGCGTTCTATTAGCTATTCAAATAGCTAACATGTCCTCGGCTATTTGCAGATCTATTAGCCCATCAAAATCCTCATTACTTCACATGCATATTACATAAATTCATGCGCGTTTAATTTAGAGTTATTTTACTTCAACTCGATTTTGTATTTTTTATTCGATTCCCCAATAATCCATTTTACATTTTTCTTCAATATGATAAAATAATAATACAAATCAAATTGAGATATCCGAATAAATAAAACCAAACGAATTAATGGAAAAATCTAATCTAAATTGATATCATATTGACCCTAATACTTTCTTTATTATTTTTATGATAGTATTTAATCATGATTTTCTGATGATAAATATTGATGCGAAAACAAAACGAATAGAAATACTCAACTCTGACAACTCTGACACTATATATTCATACATATTGTATACGTATATTTGGATAAATTTGGATTGTTCCATATTGTTCTTATGGGTAGAAAGTGAAAATCGAAAGAATGAAAGAAAGTTCATTTTTAGTGATTTTCCCTCCATAAATAAGTAGAGAATTGCTGGTGGAATGGCGTGTGTCTTTTCATTAGATGGATTTGAGCATGTTGGATTCATAATCATACGGTCCGACCAGAATCTAATTGTGGAGGATGGAGGCACGAGGTTTTGCCAATATTGAGCCATCGAACTTCCACGGGTGGGGAAGAGATAAGAAAGTGAGGAAGAGAGCGGAATCTCCCTCCCTCTCTTACATTTGGGATAATGGGGAAAGAAAGTGGTGGGGGAATGGAGGCCATTCATTCTCCATCACTCCTCCACCGCCAATTCCTCCCCCACCGCCGAATTGCCCTAATGGCCTCATTTCCATCCACCTTAGGAAGGTGGGAAACACGAAGAGATCGACCAATCCCATCCGAGGTGTTTGGAAACCGCCAGCTGCCAAATTCTGAAACTTCTGATTCAAATTCAAATCTTCCATCATTTTGATTATCATCACGAACACACATACAATATACTCAACCCTCTACTATCTGTATAATATAAGTACAGAGTCAATATATGGTACTTATCTGCATCTATACATGTCAGCATACATGTGTATATTTATTATAGTCATAGATAATAAATATTTGGTTACTGCCATCACTCTTTTCCCTCAGAAGGCCAAATGCGGGAAATGTGATGGAGAAGTTTTGAGAGAAAGTCTTTTGTTCTCACGTACCTCAACTTCACGTCTGTTGTCCAATTGTTCTTCAACTTAATGAACATCCCAATATGCTTGAACCATTCGGGGTGAAGTTGAGAGATGAAGTTGAGAAGCCATCAATGCGGGTGCAAATTTTATTCATGAAGTTTCGGGATGGCGGGTAATTTGATTTCAAAACCTCTTGAGATCAATTTACAAGGGAATGAATATCCATGAAATACATCCCTATATTCCGTATACACTTTACAGGATGATAGTTATATAAAATGGGCTTATAAACCCAATTTCCATTTCATTACTGATATTGACTTGTTATACAATATAAGGTTGTATTTATTAACGCTTTTAATTCGTTTTAAACATCAGGAATATTTTGTTATTATACAACTTCCTTGTAGACGCTTATACTTTATTGACCTAAGTTGTTAGGATGAAAATTGTCAGGATTTAAGTTGTTTGATTTTCAATTGTTTGAATGTAAAATAATTCAATGAGCAAATATTGGAATTGAAAATTTGGTAAATTGAGTTTTAAAGAGATGATAAAGAGTATATCGAATTCGGCTCATTTCCTTTTCACCTTCCTTCTTTGTCTTCCTAATCCTTTTTGAATGAGAATCATTGTATCTCTCAGTTTGTCACCGTGAGAGGTTTTCCGCTCCCTTTCCATTATTCGCCTAACTAGCTGTCCTTTGTCACCCAATTGGAAGATAATTTCATTCAGAGGGTTTGGGGTCGTTCAGTCGTTCTACACGAATTCCTTCCACTTCTCCGCCCAAATCAAAATCTAATCTTCATGAATTCTTTGGCAGAATGGAAAAGGCGGAGATTTACACATTTTTCTCCTTTCCCCTTTTTTACTTAAATTGCGCTCTTTGAGGGGTTGGAAAGTTTGGAAATGTTTGAGGTTTTCCGCTTACGACTTTCCTCCTCTTTTCAGAACACCAAATGGCGGAGATGGCTGAGGCTCAGGTGAGAATGAGAAAGAGAGTAAATAAGATTCCAAAAGAAAATGAGGATTTTGGATCAAGGACTGAATCAAATTCCATCGTTGAATTGGATTGAGAAAAAAAACTTCTCAATTCTTTCCCCATTTTATTTTGTCGGAACAAGGGAATCCTTTACTTTGACTCACTTCCGAATTTATTTTTTTCCTTTCAAAAGAATCTCCGCTCTTCCCCTTGAACAATGAGTGCAATAGTTGTACATAAAGATAGAATGAAAATATCTTCACTTCCTTTCCATCAATCCTATAATGCATTTTCTATAAAACCATAATACATGTAACGTTCTTTTGTAAAACAAGGAACTATACCATGCAACTTGTCCTAAATATTCTATTAGGAATGCATCAAAGGCGGGGAATTTAAAAAAGAGAGACAGAAAACAGGAGAGTACAAAAAGGAGTATTTCACTCCATTTGGAAGAAAGATAGAGGAAGATAAAAAAATCTATAAGAGTTGATATGCTGACTATAAACTAGTCAATGAGGATGAGCATTGAACATGAGTAAATTTGAAAAAATTGGGATTGTGGGAATAATAGGGGAAAGGGGTATTTTTGCTTGGCGGGCTGTTTGAGGATTGAAGTTTGACTGGAAATCGATGTAATCAATCGATGAATCGGATTTTCCTCTCATCCGTGAATGGGAAACCGCTCTGAGAGAATGCGAATGAGATAAGGAGGGCTGGAAGAGGAGCAAATTTGAATCTCTCCGCCAGAGATACAATAAAGGAGTGAAAAATGAGACAGGTCAAGCCAAGAGGGAAATCTACTACTTCTTCATCAATCATTCATCATTTCATTCGGGGTGAAGAACAAGACATGTCACTCTCATAATCTCCCGCTTCCGACCCTTTTCACCAAACTAACCCAATCTTATCCTCAATCCAAAAGTCAAGATCCAGACTATGTAATTCCCTTATTCGCGCCAGTAGCCAAATTCAATATTCAACTAGAAACGCGGGAAATTACAATTTAGGCTTTTCCATTTTATCCTTATCATTCTTTAAATCCACAATCTTTGTAGTGTCAGTTTAGAGGATAACTACTATTTAATTAATGGTAGTTTTTTGATTGAATATTTATGATTAGTTTGATAGTTAGAATTGATTCATGACAGAATTTATTTTTTGAATAAAAAAAATTAATATTTTTTTATGTGAGGATAAATTTTCAATAAGTGAAAGTGAAATTGAATTGATAAGAAGAAGAAGGTTTGGCTCAATTTAATAGATTTATTTGGAAAGCGAAGGTTGTTGGAGTTCCGTTGAATTAAAATGAAATTTTCAAGACCCTAGACTCTCCATTTCTAAAGGAGTTGTATAGTTAATTGGGCTTTGGGGAGACCTTGGCCTCATAATTTATTCATAAGGGAATTAGGAAGGTGAGCCTCTTTGGGTTCGAGAGTTGAAGCAGAAAGGGAATCATCGTTTAAAGGGGGAATTAGAGCTTGAACTCTCCTCCGAATCCAACTCCAATTTCCCTCCCAACAACTCTCGAGATGAGACAGAGAGTGATTTAATCCACTGGCTCAGAGACCCAAAACCCAAGCTCAGCGCCTTCTCAACCAATTCCGCGCCATTTTCATTTTAATCCTCGATTCGCCGATTCCGCCATTCATAATCATATCCACCAGAATGGCCAAACCAGCCGCTCGTTTTAGTCCAACATGAAAATAAAAGGTGTCTCAACAGTCACAATGCAAAAATCCAATTAAAAGTTCAAATTAAAATAATTAACCAAGATATTAAAGTACAAATAATTGAAAATTGTCCTAAAGAATGCAGGCAGAGAGATGTCGAACTTATTATTTTAATAAGATTATTTTTAAAGGATTTTTCAGATTCTGTTTGGGTAGGTAGTTTGATTTTGAGATGAGAGATATATGAAGATAACGTGAGCTAATAAATATGGTGATCTAACATGAAGATTATGATTTCTAAAGTACGCAAAATAATTTTTATCAAAATTATAACTTTCAGAAATCAAACAAACAGAGGAAATGTCGAGGAGAAAATTTGTGTAATCTGAAAAAAGTTTGAGTAAAAGTTTAAAAGTTGGGCAAGTTATCAAACTCCGTGTTATTCCCAACTTTCCCATTCCCCTGATTGTTCGTAGAATCTCTGAGGAAGGTGATACTTAATGGAATGAACATGGGAGGGAGGTAATTGTATAAGGAATAATTAAATCCGTTAATTAAAGTTTCCGTAAGAAGGGATTTACATCATGTTGAGCTCATTATGATTTCCTCTTCACACGGCCCCTAATTTCCCAAATCAATTCTCTTCAAATTCAGGGAACGAATGAAGGGGAAATTGGATATTTGATGGAATTTTCCTCTCCAACCTTCGGGTCAAATATTCCAACAACGTCTGAATATCCTCCAACCACATTCAAATGAACCTCCTCTCTTGAATATCAATTCACACACATCCAAATAAACCGAATCTGTTAATTGAGTTAATTAACCCGTTAATTGACCACTCCTTTGATTCAGCGCTAATATTCATCATTATAACGGTTTTATTCTTTCATTTATAAAGGGAAGCTCCATTGGTGTAATTTCTCTCTGAGTTTATTATTATTGTTTCATTGCATCTTAATTCATCCAATTATCACTCCAAATTATCAAGCAAATCCAATTATCTTCACACAATTATCCAATTTAAATCAACATAAACTTTCCGGAAAGATAAAATCAAATCTGTATTAATAAGTACCTAATAACAATATTTGATGTTATTTACATATCTTGAATCAAGGAAATTTCCATCAAAAAAACCTATTCGATCAATTATATTACTACATTTTAAAAGATTTATTTAAAATAAGTATTATTGGCTTAATTAGTTAATTTCTTTTTATTATTTTTCCCTAATTAAGTTGATCAAAAATGTGAAGTGAACATTTGGTTCAAAGGTTCAAACATTGTTTCTTTATTTGATTGGAATTTGGTGAATTTCACACAGATTGTTCAATCCTTTGATCCACCCAACTCTTTCCTCTTCATGCATTTAAACAGCACTCATCATCATAAGATATCTCATAGATCTAATGGAAAGAATTGATTGAAATGGTCATGATGAAATTCTCCACTCCATTTCTGGCCAATTCAAATAACCAACAAAATACCTTGTAATGGATATCATTATAATGGGCAAAGCATTCGGCCCTTTTTAATCTTGGTTCTTTTTAATCATTAAAGCATCAGAGACTTACTATCCTTTAATCATACGAAATCACATGCCTTTTATACCATTTGTGGAAGGGTTGTATTACAAAGATATAAAATTGGGTTATTTTATACATTTGATTCATGTGTGGGAAAAAGGTTCCTATCAATTTTCGAAATTGTAAAAAAACCACATCGGTGTATTTGTCGTTCGAATCCTTTTTTAAGTTTCCGGTAATGGTAATGGCACCGGGTTTTGAGAAAGACCCTTTTCACAATACTTCCTTTCAATTTTCCACTCCTGATCGTCGGCGTGAAGTTCCAAGCGACCTTCAAATGATTCCCTCGCTAATTCACCAAACTTTCTTACACTAACTTGAGATCCGCTAATGCACTCGTGACCTTCATCAACTGTGAAACCCAATGCCGAAATTCCTTAATTCCAACCATCCTGGTTCATTACATTAACTTGGTTTTCATTGGGGAAGGTAAGGTTCCTTAATGAGGAAATAAAAAAAGTGGAATTGGACTCTTATTACAAAAGAGCAATTAAATGATCAATATAAAATTACAATTAAATATAAATTGCCAATCTATTTTTTCTGTTTATACGTAATTACATTAAGCGTTAATGTCTTTGCTTATATATTATTTTAATGAATTTTAATATTTTAATTTTATTTCGAATTTTTTAAAGTTTTCAACAAGAAAACAAAATAAAACGGAAATTGGTTTATTTATTTCTCTTCTAGTGAAAGTCTACATAGTTTGTCTAAACCAGAAACGGTGAAGTTTTGAGAGAGAAAATGAATCGGGATTTGAAGTATCTCGATCATCTTTTTATGAATCACGATCTCTCCATCGTCATAAGGGAAACAATGGGAGAATTCGATAAGATTTTACGGGAGTTTTTTTGGAACCAAACGGCTCGTTTGTTTCTCCCTGGTCTCTCAATAAGACCTGTACAGGACTTCCAACCCACGACTCGTGTCATTTTTACAAATGGCCCTGTACACATCATATAAAAGGGGTGTTATAGATAAACGACCCTTTTTATATAAATATGACACGAAAAGAGAAATCGCTTTTTGGACCTTTCCAACCGGAAAAGGCGGAAATTTGGGCAGAGGAATAAAAAAGACGTTAAGAGAGGTAGAGGAGATTTTGAGATTTTGAAACACATTTTCTTCCTCAGAGAAACCCGTTTGAAAGAGTGTGAGTGAAAATGGTTCATGAAAAGAATAATAAATTTATTTACTCTTGTTTTATAGCACTTGAGGTGCGGGAGGGAAAGCGAAGAAGCACGGAGAGACCTTTCTTATTATTTGTCCAACGCCCAATGGCCCTCCAGTCTAAGAGTGGATGAGAAAAAGTCGAATCCTGAGATTTTTATTTTGTTAACTTTATTTTACTTAAATATGTTATACAGTTAAATATGGTACGTATAACCAACTACAGAAGTCTCCTTAAAATCTTCATTGTGAATTTATTTTGCTGACATCGAGTTTACAACCTTTAAAAGACGTTTTCATAAAGGAATAAAAATATTTAATTTTTCCTTTCATTTCGCTTTTAACTATACTATAACACCTTAAAAAATTTATTGAACAATTTAATAACAAATAATATAGGTAAATTGACATATTACATACTGGAAATTGTAAAACTTTGTAATATATAGTACATGAAGTATATAAGTTAATCATTAAACAGAATTGGATCTGTAATTTGTTTAAAAAGTTAAAATTGTAAAATAATTTTTTAAAATAATGAATGATTTAATTCCCAATATCAAATAGTTTAAATTGTTATTTCGGTTATTATTAACAAATTGTGTTCATGATCCATTTTATTTAATTTATACAGTATTTACACATGGTTTATGAATTTCCCATTTTGCAATTTAATCCAAATGATTTTACACCTATTAACTCCATTAGCTAATCGTCTAACATCCGATTAGTTTGAAATTAAAGAATTTTTCATTCACTTTTATGTATGTTATTTGATAAGGTAAGAGCGGAGGAGAATTTTTCCAATTTACGTTCCCAAGAGTGTACATTGCGTTCCACGTGTAGTCGAGTGAAATGGCAAAGAGTCATTTGGTCCTTAATTATGATGAGAATGAAGCGATAAGGTTCAAAAATGTGTTTTACTACTTCAGTCCCCATTTTTTATTCTGCCAAACCCCAATTCCAAAGTCCGGATGGTTATTTGGTTATAGACAGAAGATAGACTAAAGTATTTATTAATGCAAATATCGCCTGGTTTCTTTTACACGCAGACAGCCCTTGGATTATAAATTCCCCTTTATTGGTTTAAAGAATAAATAATAGGCCTTTTTTAAAAAGCACTTAATGTTATATTAATGTTTACAAAATATAAACTATAATTATCCCAATTATATCCAATTTTAGATCCTATTAATATCTTAGGAGAATATCCCATAATGACATAAAAATTATTTGCTATTATTCGCATCAAGGCTTTAAGAAATAATTGATTTAGCTATAAAGTATGAACATTATGAACATAGTTTTTAACTATGTGAGGTAAATTGCTAACAATGTATGGGGAACGCTCATTTCATTTTCTCATTTTCCCAAATACTATACTCCCAAAGAGAAAGAGCGTGTGCATGCCCAGATGATGGAGCCTATACAAAAAATGTATTTATTTGCATGAAGCAGAGAGGAAGTTGATTCTCAATTGAAAATGTTATTTATATTTTAAGCCTTTTTCACATCCGACGGTTCCTCATTGACGTTTGAATAATCAATCACAATCAGCCTTTTTTCTCCTTTGCCCTATAAATACTCGAAGGACGGACGTTGATTCCCTATGGTCCTATAAACTCCAATGCTAATTTGGCTTTTTGTGGGGTTGGAGCAATTCCTATATATTGAACCAATTGCGACAATAAGCATATCTTACATTTAGACATTTCGTCTTGAGAAACGTGGAAGGATTTTGGAGACTTTATATAAAAACGACCGATTTCCAAATCGACAAATCCAAGAGAATTATATATTCATGTATAAAACCTAATCTTCGTAATGAGGGCTTTTCGTGAAGACCAAACCCGGACATTAAGAAAATCAGTGAAGATTATTTCCACAATTTCAAAAAGAATCTTGAAAGGAAATAAGTATGGACTGAGAACATCAAAATATTCAAAATAATAATTTTAATCAAAATTCATTCATCGTATTTTGCAGTTACTCTTTTAGCATCAATTGCTAAAAATAAATTAATATTAAAATAAGCATATTCCCAAACATTGATTCAAAAGGACTGGAGATATTTTTATGTAAACAGAAAAAAGAGGGAAATATTTATGAATTTGAATAAAAGATGGAAAATGTTGTTTCAGTCCATGGCGCATTTGAAAGGCTTCGTATTGAATTACTGGTCGGAAGTGAGCCGATGAAAGGAATTGGATTTGAATTGAATTGAATATAAAAGATGGATCATGATCCCAAAAATCCACCGTTGGGATGATCTCATTGAATTTTAAAATCCTTCTTTGTGAAATCCTTGGAATGACACGGCGGAGGAGGCAAAGGACGCCGCTTCCTCCCAACCTCATGTTCTCCTCACATTTTCAAATCCCAATGTTTTCTCAAAGTGATTCAATAATGACACTCGTGTTTGGGCAGAATAACAAGTAGGGAAAGTGTTTCTTGTGCAAAATTGAAAAAATTGACTTACGCTGACGCCCATCGCTGCAAGCTTTTCCTCCTTTCGCTCATTTGAAGTTGGGTTGGATCGAGGGGTTGTTGGGTCTTCCGTCTCCCCCGTCATTGAACCCCATATTTGAACTTTCCCTCCAAAGCTTCACCTCTCGTCCTCGAACATCCAGAGCCCTTTGGAACTCTTCATCTCCTTCACGATTTCTTTCTCAACTTCATGATGATCGAATTGGAAGACTTTCGGCTATGTCCAGATCTCCGACTCTTTCACCTGAACGTACGAGATATCGGCATTAAAGGTGTTGGGGGTGAACGTGGAGGGAAACGTCGAGTGGCTTCAAATTCCTTTAGATAAAGTGATTCGGAGAGGTTTGTGGGGCAAAGTGGCGGGTTGGATCTCGTGAGAAGAAGTCTATATCTCTCCAACTCAATAGAAATATACGTCGGGGTATAAGCCACTGTACACACCTTGGTATGAAATGAAACCTAGAATTATTGATCTCCCCACATCGCCCCCGACCACGAGTCTCAGTCCGTTCGTGATCGAGAGGTTCGGGCGAAAGATCCAAAGTCAGGAAAAACTCCAATAACCTTCACCATCTTCATTTAAGGTATAATGGCCCTCACCACAGAGTCCGCTGGGAAAGGGCACACTGTTTATACAGAGTCTGATACACGAGGAATGTCATATAGCTCATATGAATGGCTATAGAAAAGAATAGAGAAAGTCGAGGGCGGAAAAGACACCAAGAGGGAAATGCCAAGAGGATTCCTCATGGTGGTAATCCGAAACTCTCACACGTTTCTTTCTCGTAAGTCGTTGGGGGAACGTGGAGGGTTTAATAGCAAAGTGGCTCTGTAGGTCGTGGAGCCAGGTGGCTCATTTATATCAAGAAACACGATATATGGTATTTATGTATGCTATGTAAGAAGTTATAGCTCTCACTTACGCACAATTCTTAGCTCATGGAAAAGACACTTGGCGAAATCAGCCAATTTGGGGGAAAAGGATAATTAGCCAAATGAAGAATCGGAAAGGTCTGAATTTGATGGATCGGGAGAATTTAAATGAAAAGGAGGACTTTCTCCGTTCATTCCTCCTTCGTCTGGTCGTTGGGTGAAACTCGTCCGCTTCTCCTCCCCGGCTGAGGTGGAGATGAAATGGGGAAGCGTATGGGGCATGGGCCCACCCGAATTTCAGGACTTGTATAACTCGGGTGTTTTCTGGGGCCTTTATAAGGATCCATATATGCCTTTTCACCTTCCACCGTTGCATTTTCCCACGGGAAAACTTGACGAAAGAAAGTAACCTCTCTATAGTAGCCCGGCGGTATAGGGAAAGTATTATTCCCTCAAACAAGGACCCATCCAACTCTTGAGCCCGGATGTCTGCAACTTTGTGTCCCGAATTCCTTCAGGCTCCTCCTGCTCCTCCCTTACAAAGATGAACTCCCGCACCTCCACCAGGAATCCTATCAGTTCACCTTTCACGGCCAATAAGGGGCCTTTTGTTAATTCGCCCTTGGCCTTTTTCAACCTCACCACACTTTCACTCGAACCTTCGCTTTCATCCCAAGGGGGAAACGTTACTTTTAATTTAGCACATTCTCCATACATCATATACCCAAACCCAAGCCCAAACCTAAGTAATCCGTAAATTCATTTTTTATGCAATTGTATTAGCTAGTCAAATATAAAATCTTTGTATTGGTATGTACTCTAATTCGATAATAATAAGAAAGATTAAAAATACGTGATCTTAGACCATGAAGATAATTTCTTTTTTATACGATTGTTTATTTAAAAAAGAAAGTAACTTATGACTCACCCTGTATATTAAATATTATGTTACATAGTGGAAAACATAATATTAATTTGGGTATGTTAATATAAGTATTTATTATTTAATTTCTTCAAATGTAGAAACTGTCTCATATTTCATTTCCACCTTTTATGTACTATTAATTAGCGTGAGGAAAATGTTGATTAATTCTCCTTCTAATTAATTAGGAAGAGGAACAACCACTGTCACATGTAAATACAATGGGGACAAGGAAGAAAAAGTAATTTATGGAGAACCAAAAGTCCTTTAAAATATGAGAGAAAATATTGGGGAGAATGAAGGGGCTATTACTCATAATAGGATTTGGACAGAAGATGAAACTTATGGATATAACTTTCAGGTTGCTCGGAAAGTTCTAATATTTTTTGGAATATGTATGTGCGAATTGATATTGTTAGTCTTAAACCTACTAAA